>JAKSZT010008638.1:1536919-1582542 GCA_026826555.1 Tolypeutes matacus | reverse complement strand
CAAAAAAAAAAAAAAAAAAAAAAAAGTGAGAAGGTCACTTCAATAAATGAAAAATAAATTCCTTTTAATATTTTAGGTAATCTAAGCACTTCTTAAAATATATGTATATATATATATATATATAAATAACATTTTTGTAAGCAAATACACATATATGCATATATATTTATATATCATTTTACAAATGTTTGTATGTATTGTGAGAATTTTGATTTTTACCCATAATAAAAAAATAATAAAAAATAAATTAATTTAGTTTAATAGCTAAAAGCTGTTTCAGGACCTGCATGTAGAACCCTGCAGGGAAATTAATTTATAAACACAAGCAGGCAGAGAGGATCCATGTGAACCCTAGGGGAATCATTGACCCCCCTTAGATCTGTTTGACTGCTTGCCTGTGTAGTTCTTTGGTTTTTCTCTGTTTATTGCTGGTTTTTTGCTTTTCTTACCACTTTCCCACCACCCCCTTTTCTTTTTTCTTTCATTTTTTAAAATTAGGTGCTGCCAGCTTGTCGCTTCTTTGCTTTGCTTCTTCTTTAGTAATTTCCCACTCGCTGTCTATATTGATTTTGTATTCCAAACTATAGCTTATCCTTCCTTCATCTTTCTGCCTTCTGCTTTCTGTTGTGGGTCTTAGATACAACATTTTTTCATAGGCCCACAACTCAAGGGTGTCAATTTCTATTCCATCTATTTTGTTTTCTTCTTATTTTAATTAGTATTAACTTTTTCCTTTCTGCCCTTTTTTTACTATTTCTCTCCCTCCTCATAATTCTAGCCTTCTAAATCACTATATATATATTTCCTCCATTTGCTTTCCCAGCCCATTGTAGGAACTCCAGTTTTTTTTCCTATTACTCTACACTGCCTACACAAGTTAAACATACATCTCATTAAGTCTCATTTGGCCCTTCTTCTAACTTTTATGAAGATTACTATTATCCTTCTGCCTTCCTTACATCTTTTGATTCCTCTGCTCCTACTCTTTTGCTTTCAAGGGAACATAGAAAGAAGCAAGGATATAAAATAAGGAGAAAAAGTGCCAAAGAGAAAACTTAACACACATGCAGACACATCAACTAAATAAAACTCTAGAGCATAGAGAAAAGCTAATCAACTGAAAAAACCCATCAAGATAATATGATGACCAGAGGGCAAAAAAAAATACAAATGATTCCGAGAAACAGGAAAACATGGATCAGTCCAATGAACAAATTAAAAACCAGGAAGTGATGCAGGACATCAAACAACTAATCAAAGCTTTCCAAGCAAATACCATGGACCAACTTAAAGAACTGAAGGAAGAGATTAAGGATATAAAGAAGACACTGGGAGAACATACTGAAGAAATTGCAAACATGCCTAAAAAGATAACGGATATGATGGTGAACAATGGCACAATCCAAGAAATCAAAAAGACGCTGAATTCACATAGCAGCAGATTAGAACAGGCAGAGGAAAGAATTAGTGATATGGAAGAAAATACAACTGAAATTAAAGAGATAGTAGAACATATAGACAAAAAAAATAGAAAAAATCCAGCATGGACTCAGGGAAATAACCGATAACACAAAATGCACAAACCTATGCATTATGGGCATTTCAAAAGGAGAAGAGAAAGGAAAGGGAACAGAAGGAGTGTTGAAGGAAATAATGGCTGAAAACTTCCCAACCCTATTGAGAGAGATGGATGTGCAGATCCATAAAGCACAGCGCACCCAAAATACTATAAATCCCAACAGGCCAACTACAAGACATATACTTGTCAAAATGTCCAAGGCTCAAGACAAAGAGAAAATACTCAAGGCAGCAAGAGAAAAGAGAACCATCACATACAAGGGAAGCACAATAAGATTAAATGCTGATTTCTCAGCTGAAACCATGGAGGCAAGAAGACAGTGGTATGACATAGTCAAAATACAGAAAGAAAAAAACTTCCAGCCACGAATTCTCTATCCAGCAAAACTGGCATTCAAAAATGATGGAGAGTTCAAAATATTCACAAATAAACAGAAATTAAGAGAGTATGTCAATAAGAAACCAGCACTTCAAGAAATACTAAAGGAATTTCTACAAGTTGAAAGGAAAAAACAAGGGAGAGAGAGTTGGAGGAGAGTTTAAAAACAACTGAAAAGACAAAAAGAGAAACAAAACAACATATGACATGATTAACCCAAAGAAAAATGGCTGAAGTAAAAAATTTGTTATGAGTAATAACACTGAATGTTAATGGATTAAATTCACCAATCAAGAGACACAGATTGGCAGAATGGATAAGAAAATATGATCCATCTATATGCTGTATAAAAGAAATGCACGTTCGACCCAGGGATTCAAGAAGGCTGAAAGTGAATGGCTGGAAAAAAATTTTACAAGCTAACAATAGCCAAAAATGGGTAGGAGCAGCTATTCTAATATCAGACAAAATAGACTTTAAATGCAAAACTATTGTAAGAGACAAAGATGGATACTACACATGAGTAAAAGGAGTAATCTCTCAAGAAAAGAGAACAGTCATGAACATTTACGCACCTAATCGGGGTCCCTCAAAATAAGTGCGGCAAACTATGGAAAAACTAAGAGGAGAAATAAATACCTCTGCAATTACAGCAGGGGACTTCAACACAGCACTATCATCATTAGACAGAACATCTAGATGGAGAATCAATAAAGAAACAAAGGCACCCAACAATACATTAGAAGACCTGGACTTAATAGACATATACAGAACACTACACCCAAATAAAGCAGGATTTACATTCTTCTCGAGTGCACACGGAACATACTCCAAAATAGACCACATGGTAGGCCACAGAACAACTCGATGAATTCAGAAAGATTGAGATTATACAAAGTAATTTCTCTGACCACAACGGAATGAAATTGGAAATCACTAAGGGCCAGAGAAACAGGTTAGGCACAAGGATATGGAAGTTAAACAACACATTCTTAGACAAACAGTGGGTCAAAGAGGAAATCTCAAAAGAATTCAGTAACTACCTTGAAATCAATGAAAACAACAACACAACATATCAAAACCTATGGGATGCAGCGAAAACAGTCCTGAGAGGGAAGTTCAAAGCCATAAATTCATATATTAAAAAAGAAGAAAGAGCTAAAATTGAAGACCTAACAGCACACTTGGAGGAATTGGAAAAACAACAACAAACTAAACCTAAATGAAGTATAAAGAAGGAAATAACAAAGATTAGAGAATAACAAAGATTCTCTATGAAATAGAGAATAAGAAAACACTTGTGGGAGATGTTTGTGTGGCATGTGGTGGGAGGTGTGGGAGGTGGGCAACATGGGAATCCCAGTGGGTTCCGTGTAATATTTTAAGCACCTCTTAAAATATATTTATATATATACATAAATAACACTTTTGTAAGCAAATGCGCACATATGCATATACATTTATATATCATTTTGCAAATGTTGGTATGTATTGTGAAAATTTTGATTTTTACACAATGAAAAAAAAAAAGGTTATTGCTGGGGGAAAGGGGAAAAGGGGGATGATGTTGGGGATATGGGAATCCCCAATCTTCTGTATGTGACTGTACTATAACTTAAAACTTCTTTGAAGAAAAAATGAAAAAAAAAAAAAAAGATGGAAACTAAGACACTGGGGTAATAAATGGAAGAAAATGTCACTGTACATATAGGACAACATTCTAATAATGATGAAAGGTACAATGCAAAAAAAAAAAAGAAGGATTTTTTTCTTCAAATATTTTATCATTATTTTTTAATATTCCAACTTTTGAAAATATTATTCTGTTCTTACTCTTTACAAATTTTTCAATTTTACTTCTTATGTATAAAACTATCATTACAATTTCATTTTCTTATTAATTGTATGAAGCTATTTTATCGGCTTCATTTTGGAAGAAGTTTTAGATCACAGAAGGGTTACAACAATAGCAGGGTAGGATCATTGTTGTGGGTTGTCAATGATGTGGGACACATGGGAGGAAGTTCACCTGGGTATATATATAAGGCATATAAATATGTTTAAATGTTCATGAGGCATTGTCATGGTGGGTGAAAATTTACACAATAACCAAAAATTAACAATTTCCCATCTGGGGAGCTCTGCCACTTTCTCTAATGGAACAACAAGAATGTCCTAAGTACAGGTCAATGACCTGTGAAGGAGGGTGGTCCATTGAAGGACCCTTGATATTGATGACTGTGCTTATGAGCCTTTGCTCTTGAAATTGAAACTTAGCCTAATAATGTAGGGTTCCTAAGAGTTACCTGTGGGAAGCCTCTTTGTTGCTCAAATGTGGCCTCTCTCTAATCTGAACTCAGGATATAAAAGGAATAAATTTCCCCAGTGTGGTATGTGACTCCTGGGAATGAGCTTCCCTAGCACTGAGGGATCAGGTAGCACTGAGCTACCAAGTACCAACAATTAATGCATCTAGGGGAAGAAAAGCAAAAAAAAAAAAAAAAAAAAAAAAAAAACCCACCTTGACCAAAATTGGGAAAAGCTAAAGAAAAATGAGCTTGTATGGCTAAGAGATTCAAAGTAAGTTCAGAGGCCATCCCAGACAAAGCACTTAGGCATATCTCAGCATGACCCCATTGACAGCCAAAGTAGATATGACCCCAAAAAGGGAAGTTCCTCAGGGATATGGAGATATCCAGACACTATCATCAGGGCAGACAGCTCAGGAATTTGGCCCCTTGCCAGTGGGCCCTAATCTGGTATTTATGCTCCCCAGTGTGACAAATTTAGACTCAGCAGTGTTTTCCCTATGCACAATTCTACAGTCCTTCTATTCGAACCTATAATTAAGATTAGACCTGGTAAGTGTACATCATAGAGATTTAAATCTTTGAGCTGTCCATGTGCCAGCTGGGTCCTGAATCTCAACGAAGTTGCAACACCTACATTCCAGTTTAATGGACTCACCCGGGACCACTAATGGGGAGGAGATAATGGACAAACAACAAACCAAGGAACCAAGAGTGTCTAAAACTGCAGGCAAGAAAGTCCCATCTATGGGATGTATGGGATCAAAGTCCCCCTCAATTAATGGTGGAGTGGGCATCACCATTCCAGAGTCTTCAAGATTGGGAAATGAAGTATGGACTAAAATAAAATTACTAGTATTCTACTATAGACAACTTGTGATTCCAGCAATGGAAGAAAACCCGTTGTTGTGGAGGCAGTGACACATGGATGTTCTGAGGTTAGGGAAAAGGAAAAACAAGTGTAATAGGGGGTCATTTTCAGGACTTGGGAATCATCCTGAATGACATTACAATGACAGATATGGGCCATTGTATATCCAGCGATAACCTACACAATTGAATGGCAGAGAGTGTAAACTACTATGTAAACTATAATTCATGCTTTGCGGCAATGCTCCAAAATGTGTTTATCAATTGCAATGAATATACCACATTGATTAAAGATCTTGTTAAAGTGGGAAAATGTGGGAAGTGTGGGGAGCAGGACATATGGGAATCCCCTATATATTCTCTGTAACATTTAAGGAATGGAAGAAAAGATTTTGTGAATATTCTTGAAATAAGAACAAAGGATTTAGAATGTTTCACAAACTTAGATCCTAAAGCAGTGGCAAGGTATGAGAAAATTGATTCCAATTTTGGAAAATATTCTACTCTGTGTAAAATGCTATCAAACATATCACATACCATAGACATATCTTTAGTGAAAGGAAGACTCAATCAATGTGACAAACTTCCCTGTTCTCTTATTTTAATAAATTGCCCCAGTCACCCCAACTTTGAGCAACCATCATCCTGATCACCCAGCAGCCATCAACATCGAGGCAAGACACTCCACCAGTAAAAAGTTTACAATTCACTGAAGGCTCAAGTGATGGTTAACATTTTTTAGCAAAAAAGTATTTTTAATTAAGGTATATACATTATTTTTTGCACACTTAATAAACTGATATATAGTGCAAGTATGAATTTTATTCACACTGGGAAACCAAAAAAAATCATGTGACTTATTTTATGGTGATATTTATTTCTTTGAGGTGGTCTGGAATTGAATTTTCTGAGGTATGTCTGCATTATTGTACCTGTGGAAGGGTTAATGTTAAGATATCTCTTCACTACATCACATAGGGTTCTCTTGTCAAGGTTCCAAGAAAGAAATATCTCTCACGGTTCAGTAAGGCATTACCAGGTTTCTTGTGAATGTCTTATGTGTATGTTTGGGTCCTCTGACTACTTTATTCTTTGAGTTGCCATCTAAGAAACTCAGAGGCAATTCAGGGACCCTCTGGAGTGAGAGAGCAAAAACTTATGGCCATATGAAGGTACTAAACATATCACTGGTTTCAGTTTTGTTTGTTTTTTTTCCTGCTTTTAATTTCACTCCAGCCCAATTTTGCCCCTTATTTAATTTTAAAAATCTTGTTCTGTGTGTTTTTTGTTGGTGGTACTTAGAGTCCATCTGGTATGAGATAGGGTAAAAAATAAATAATAGCTCCCTGACTCTGCCAGTATTGTCTTGAGGTGGAATCAGGCTAAGGACTTTGGGAGAAGCTGGAGCAAGGGTGGGATAACAGCTCACTATGCAGTGTTGGGAACTGTTGCCAAAACACTTGGATCTGAGAAATGCAACATTTTGAATTTTTCAACATTAACTTAAAATTGGCAAAAAGTATTTATATGTAAATTGATAGCATTAAATGGTAATAAAGAACTAATAGAAAAAACTTGTACCAATAAATATGATAATTGAGGTAAAGTTGACAGATTCCGTTAAAGAGACAAATTATCAAACCAGAACAAATTAGAAATAGGAAATGTGAAGAACCTTGTACCAATTAAAGAAATTAAATTTGGGGAGCAGATGTGGCTCAGTGGTTGAGTGTCTGCTTCCCATGAGATCCTGGGTTCAATCTACAGTGCCAAGAAAGAAGAAAGAGAGAAAAACAGAGACAGAGAGAGAGGGGGAGAGGAGGAGGGGAAGGGGGAGGGGGAGGGGCAAAATGGAAGGGGAGGGAGAGGGTGAGGGAGAAAGAAAGGAAAGAAAGAAAGGAAGGAAGAAAGAGAGAGACATAAAGAAAGAAAGAAAGAAGAAAGAAGAAAGAAGAAAGAAAGAAGAAAGAAAGAAAGAAAGAAAGAAAGAAAGAAAGAAAGAAAGAAAGAAAGAAAGAAAGAAAGAAAGAAAGAGAAAGAAAGAGAGAGAGAAAGAGAGAAAGAGAGGGAGGGAGGGAGGGAGGGAGGGAAGGAAGGAAGGAAGGAAGGAAGGAAGGAAGGAAGGAAGGAAGGAAGGAAGGAAGGAAGGAAGGAAGGAAGGAAGGAAGGAAGGAAGGAAGGAAGAAGAAAGAACAGAAAAGAAAGAGAGAAAGAGAAAGAAAGAGAGAGAGAGAGAAAGGAAGGAAGAAAGAAAGAGGGAAAGAAACAAGTTCATAATGAGAAACCATCCCTCAAAGGAAACTCCAGACACAAATGGCTTCAATTTCGAATTCTATTATACATTTAAGAACAAATTAATACCAATACTACACAAACACTTAGAGAAAATTGAGAAGGAGGAAACCACATTTTCCAAATAAATTTGTGAGGCCTTACCATAACACCCTAAGGAGAGAAAGATCTCAAAAGAAAAGTGTGGTGGTTAAGTACATGTGTCAACTGGGCCATGTTGTGGTGTCCATTTGTTGGGTCAAGCAAGCACTGGTCTGATTGTTACTGTGAGGATATTTCATGGATTTAAATCATTGGTATATGATGGAACAAGCTGGCTGCCGACGTTTAGCCTTCCTCTTCCTCTTAAGTCTCCATTGTCAGTGTCTCTAGGCTTTATCTTTCTCCCCAGGGCTCAGCTACTTTGGTCTCTCCACAAGGCCAGCTATGAATTGTCAGGTGAATGGCTCATGTCTTTTCCTGGGGTGTTCTCCCCTTCCTCATGAATATGCTCCTCTGTGTGCTTAATTCCCAGGACTCCAGCTCAAAAACTTCAAACTCTCTTCTCTTTGGTGCAATTTCTCTGCGAATCCCTGCCCACCAAGGGGGCAGGAATGCAATTTCCTACTAACATGGCCCAATCATAGCCTTAATAATTATTTAGTCATGTAAATGTAAAACCCCTGAATCCAATATGCTTTAATATGCCCAGAGGAAAAGACCAGTTTACAAACATAATTCAATATTACTTTTGGGAATTCACTGATAATATCAAACTGCTACATGTATCAATTTTTAGAAAGTATGCAAGATCTCCACACTGAAATCTACAAAGTACTACTGAGGGAAAGTAATGAAAATATAAATAAATATAAATAATTATATGTCACTGGTTAGAATATTTATTGTTAATGTATCTATTCTCCCAAAATTGACTTAATGTTTACATGTCATTCCAATCAAGTAATTGTCAAGAAATTGACAAGGTGATTGTACAATTTATCTGGAAACACAAAGGGCATTGAATAGCCAAAATGCTTTTTAATAACTATTTCAAATTTTAAAAAATAAAATAACAGAAAAAGGCAGCTCAACAAGTTTTGAAAGCATTATTCCTAAAAAAGTGCTGTCCAGGCACTTTTACCTCATCTAATTCCAACTAATAACTCAGCTGTTCCTCCAGTGTTTAGAAAGAAACACAGATGAACACAGATTAGTTAAGTGACTTGAAATATTTTTAAGAAAAAGAAATGTGTAAGATCCACAAGAGCAGATTTCAAAACTTACTACAGAGCCCCAGTAACCAGCTTAAGGGCAGTCAAAGGTCAATGAATATAATAAAAATACTTCACTAGAACCATACATGCATACACTTGTGAAAAATTGCTTTATGTAATTCAGTGGGGGAAATGATAGTCTTTTCAACAAATGGTTGAAAGTTTCAAAAAATGGTTTTGTGATCCAAAACTTATTAAAAAATGAAGTCAATAAAATAGCTAATGGGATTGTGGGAATGTGGCCAATAGGTTAGGCAGATAAGGCTTAGGTTTCATTAAAACAACAGAGAAAAAGCCAGAGACTGCCATGGGCACTTCCTTTAGTGTACAGCAAACCAGAACACTGCTTCACAGCTCCCCGAAGAGTGAGGGTCACAGAGACAAAAAAGCCAAAACAAGTAATCATGAGTTTTTAAACCTCCCGGCTGCTTAGGAAGGGCTCCTCTCCCCCACCACCAAGATATTTAGTAAGGGTAAATCTCCTGGCCAATTGTATGTAACTGAGAGTAAAACAGATGTCTATATCCATGGGAAGGTGCTCTGAGTCATCTAGGAGGGTATTGAACAGATAGGGAAGCCGGGGGAAAATCATTGGTTGCTTACCATGGTGGTTGGCAACAGCACACATACCCAACCTTCAGGGTGGACAGAATAGGTGTACTGCCTCACCCTCTGCTCCAAATGAGAGTGTGATGGTAGATTTCCTCTGAGAAAGAGGGGTCTGGGAGGGTGAAGAGTGATTTCTTTGCAGTAAGTTTAACCAAGTGGGACCCTTAAATATTAGAAGAGAGCCCAACTCCACAGTGAGAGAAGGGGATCTCCTCAGGCAGGTAGTCATGCCTAGCCACGTAGGTAAAGAGAGGAATTTTATCAGAAAGGAGGCAGAGACCGGCGACTGATCAGCACCACTTTGGCAGACTGCAGGGAATCTAATCTGCCTGAGGGAAAATGGACAGGTAGCCTTCTGAAAGTCTCAAAACCTAAGGAGGCAGAATAGCTTAGTGGAAGAATTCTTGAGTAACATATATGAGGTCCCTGGCTTGATTCTTGGCTCTTCCTTAAGAAGTGATAAACCAGGTCATCAGGCATCCATCCAAAACTTTATGACAGGGAAAATATAGACATTCTCTATGTATTAGTTTTTCTTGGGTCTACTGTTTTTCACACACAAAAAAAAGTTTCCTTTTTAAAAAAATTTCCCTTATTTTACTTACTACAACCCCGTTCAAAGTGTGTAGAGGGCAGGCTTCAGGGAGAGTGATTGATGAACACTAGCAGTCTGAAAAGAATCTTTGGAGTCTAAGAGACAAGCCTGTTTTTCTGTGTTTATTTTATTTCATTTTTAAAATTTTTCTCTCTCCTTTTTAAAAAACAGTCACTGTTGTCTTGTTTCTTTGTTGTGTATCCCATTCCTTTCTTACTCTGCAAGTTTGTTTTCCATTTTTCTTTCTCGTTTTTCTTTTGTTTTTCTTTTCTCTCTTTCATCTTTATATCTTTTCTTTTATGTTCTTGTTCTTTCATTGTATCTCTTTTATTTGGTCTTCAATTTTTTTGTTTTTACTTCTCTCTCTCCTTTTTTCCCTGATTCCTTTCTTTTATTACATTTTCTGTCTCTCTTTTCTCTTTTATTTTCCCCTTTTTTCACCATTCCAACCTTTTTATTCACTCTATATATTTTACTCTATTCTGTTTCTCCTTTCATTGTTTCTCTTCCACTTTCCTAATCTTAATCCTCTGTGCTTCTTAATCCTTTCAATTTTTAAATTTCCTAGGCCTTATATGGTTCCTCTCATATCTTTTACTATTATTCTTTTTCTTTTCCTATCTCTTTCCTTTGTTCTGGTCTTAATTTTTTTCTATCAAAGAAAGAACATAGACAAAAACAAGGAAATTGAATAAGAGGCCCAAAGTGTCAAAGGGAAACCTTACCATAGATACAAAAACAGCAACAAAGTAAAACCATAGAATAGAGAGTGAAGCTAATCAACTGAATGAACCCATCAAGATAAACAGATGCCTAGACTCCAACAAAAAATTACAGGCCATACTAAGAAATAGGAAGACATGGCCTAGTCCAATGAACAAATTAAAAACTAAGAGGAGATGCAGAACATGGAATAATCAGAGATGTCCAAACAAATATCATGAATCAAGTTAATAAAGTGAATGAAGAGATTTAGGATATTAAAAAGACACTGGGGGACATAATGAAGATATTGTAAACATATATAAAAAGATAAAAGGTATGATGGTGATGAATGGCACAATGCAAGAAATCAAAAATACACAGAAGGCACACAGCAGCAGATTTGAACAGACAGAGGAAATAATCAGTGATGTGGAAGACAAGACATCTGAAATCATATAGCTAGTAGAGCAAATAGATAAAAATATAGAAAAAATCAACAGGGGCATAGAGATTTGAACGACACTATGAAATGCTCAAACATATGTATTATAGGCATCCCAGAGGGAAAAGAGAAGGGAAAGGTGACAGCAAGAGTGTTGGAGGAAATAATGGCTAAAAACTTCCCAACCCTTTTGAAGGACTGGACATACTGTCCAGGAAGTGCAGCACACCCCAAACAGCATAAATCCTAACAGGCCTGCTCCAAGACACATACTTGTCAAATTGTCCAATGCTCAAGTCAAAGAGAAAATACTGAAATCAGCAAGAGAAAGATAACCATCGCATACAAAGGAAGCTTGATAAGATTAAGTACTGATTTTTCATATGAAACTATAGAGGTCAAATGCAGTGGTATGACCCAGTTAAGATGCTAAAAGAAAAATACTTCCAGCCTAAAATTCTCTATCCAGCAAAGCTGGCATTCAAAAATGAGGGGCAGCTCAAAGTATTCACAGGTAAACAGAAATTAAGAGAATATGTCAATAAGAAACCAGCACTTCAAGAAATACTAAGGAAGTGCTGGTAGTGGAAAGGAAAAAACAAGAGAGAGGGAGTTGGAAGAGAGTGAAAGAATAACTAAAAAGAACAACAGAGAAGTAAAAACAAAATACAGCATACATAAACCTGAAGAAAATATGTTTAATGAAAGTAATATCTTGATACTAATAACACTGAATGTTAATGGATTAAACTCACAAGTCAAGAGACAAGGGTAGGCAGAATGAATAAGGAAATATGGCCCATCTATATGCTGTCTTCAAGAAACCCACCATAAAACCAGGGATGCAAGGCGGTTGAAAGTAAATGATTGGAAATCAATTTAACAAGCAAACAAAAACCAAAAATACACTTTATTTATTTATTTATTTTTGATATACATATCTCTTTTATTTATTTTTTTTAATTTATTTTTATTGTGGGTAAAAATCAAAATTCTCACAATACATACAAACATTTGCAAAATGATATATAAATATGTATGCATATATGTGTATTTGCTTACAAAAATGTTATTTATATATATACATATATTTTAAGAGGTGCTTAGATTACCCAAAATATTACACGGAACCCACTGGGATTCCCATGTTGCCCACCTCCCACACCTCCCACCACATCCCACACAAACATCTCCCACAAGTGTGGCCCATCACCCTCAATGAACTTACACATCCTGGAGCCTTGCCACCAACCATAGACCATAGACCAACCAAAAATACACTTTAAATGCAAAACTATTGTAAGAGAAAAGAAGAACACTATATAGTAAAAAAAAAAAGGGGGGGTAATCTACCAAGAAGAAAGAACAATCATAAACTATTATGCACCTAACTAGTGTGCCTCAAAATACATGAGGCAGACAGTGGAAAAACTAAGTGGAGAAATGGATACCTCTATAAATATAGTGAGGGACTTTAATACACCATTATCAACATTAGTCAGAACATCTCAACAGAAAATCATTAAAGAAACAAAGACTCTGAAAAATACATTAGAGTACATGGACCAAATAGACAAATACAGAACATTATACTCAGAGAGGGATACATATTCTTCTCAAGTGTACATGGATCATTCTCCAGGATAGATCACATGCTAGACCACTGAAAATTCTCAATGAGCTCAGAAGGATCAAAATTATACAAAGAAATTTCTCTGACCATAATGGAATGAAGGTGACAATCACATTGGGGCAGAAATCTAGAGTAGGCACAAAAATATGGAAGTTAAACAAAACACTCTTAGACAAACAGTGGGTCAAGAAGAAATCTCAAAAAAAAAAAACAAAATCAATACATTGAATTGAATGAAAATGACACAATGTATCAGAACCTCTGGGATGATGCAAAAGCAGTACTGAGTGGGAAATTCATAGCTACAAAAGCCTATATTAAAAAAGAAGAAAGCACTATAATCAAAGATCTAACAGAACACCTGGAGAATTAGAAAAAGAACTACAAACTGACCCCAAAAAAAGTAGGAAGAAAAGAATCAACAAAGATTAGAGCAGAACTAAATGAAATTGAAAATAAGAAACATTAGATAAAATAAACAAAACAAAACCTGGTTCTTCGAGAAGATTAATAAAATTGACAAAGCCTTAGGTAGATTAAAGAAGATAGAAAGAGAGAAGATGCAAATACATAAAATAAGAAATGAGGAAGGGGATATTACCATTGAACCCACAGAAATAAATTGTATCATAAGAGTTTACTTTGAAAACTTATATGAAAACAAGATGGATAATGTAGAGGAAGTGGACAAATTCCTAGAAACACACAAGCTGCTTACATTGTCAAAAGAAGAAATTGATGAACTCAAAAAATCAATCACAAGTAAAGAGATAGAAATACTCATCAAAAACCTCCCAGCTAAGAAGAGACCAGGAGCAGATGGATTTACAGGTGAATTCCACCAAACATTTCAGAAAGAACTATCATGAATCTTGCTTAAACTCTTCCAAAAAATAGAAGTAGAGGGAACATTGCCTAACTCATTCTATGATGTGAACATCATCCTAATACCAAAGACAAAGACACCACAAGAAAAGAAAAATATAGACCAATCTTTCTAACCACCCTAGATGCTGAAATCCTCAACAAAATACATGCTAACCGTATTCAACAACACATCAAAGGAATTAAACACCATGACCAAGTGCATTTTATCCCAGGTATGCAAAGATGCTTCAACATAAGAAAATCAATCAATGTAATACACCACTTAAACAGATTGAAAGAAAAATATCACCTGATGATTTCTATAGATGCAGGAAAAGCATACGACAAAATACAGAAACCTCTCCTGATAAAAACATTACAAAAGATGGGAATAGAAGGAACTGTCCTCAACATGAAAAATTGTATTTATGAAAAATTCACAACTAACATCATATTCATTGGTGAAATCCTAAAAGCTTTCTCTCTATGATTGGGAACAAGACAAGGATGCCCACTTACACATTTTCTATTTAATATTGTCTTAGAATTACTTGATCAAGCGCTGAGGCAAGAAAAAGATATAAAAAGCATACAAATTGTTAGGAAGAAGTAAAATTTCACTATTTACAGACGACATGATCCTATACATAGAAAGGCCTGTGAAATCTACAACAAAGCTTCTAGATCTTAAAATTAGTTCAGTAAGGTCGCAAATAATATGATCAGCATGCAAAAATCAGTAGCACTTCTGAAAACCAATAATGATGCAGTCTGAGGAGAAATCAGGAAAAAATGCAATTTACAATGGGGATTAAAATAATGAAATACCTATGAATAAATTTAACTAAAGAGTAAATGACTTACATGCAGAGAACTACACAACACTGTCAAAAGAAATCAAAGAAGACTTAAATAAATGGAAGAATATTCCCTGTTCATGGGTAGGAAGACTAAATATCATTACACATTACACAAACTGATGTACAGATTTAATGCAATCCCAAGAAAAATCACTGCAGGACTTTTACTGAATTGGAAAAACTGTGAAAATTATTTGGAAGGGCAATAGGCCCAGAATAGATGAAGATATACTGGAAAAAAAACTGGAGGAATCACACTACCTGAGTTCAAAACATACTACAAAGCTACAGTGGTCAAAACTGCATGGTAGAAGCCTGCTCAGTGGGTGAAGACCCACATAATGAGCTAGAAAGAGATGGACTCCCACCTCTGGGAGGACCGGTTCATTCAGAAATAGACAGGCGGGGGTCTCTCAAGAGCAAGGGTGGTTCCTAATAGGGGAGGACAAACCAGTGTGTCAAGACCTCTTGTTGCATGTAACTATGAATCTTGTCATTCAATGAGTCAAGTCAGGCAGTCATCGTGGGCCTCAGGGGGGTGGGGAGGGAGGAACAGAATAGATCAAACAGGGAGTATTTAGTGGTCGATGGAAATGTTTTTCGTTACCTCACAGTGATGAACACAGGACATGGGAAATATAATCAAAAGTTAATAAAAGTGTAAGGTCTAAAATGTAAACCATACTGTAAACTATTGACAATGTTTAGTAGCTATGTTTCACTATCTGTATATCAGTTATAACAATGCTACCATCCACATACAAAAAGGTTTTAATATGGGGTGAGGAAAGGGAGAAGAGATTGGGTATATGAGAATCTCTTTATTCTGTGTGTGACTTTGCTGTGACCTAAAACTTCTTTGAAAACAAAATGAAAAATACTGAGACACTGGTGAGTGAGAGAGGGAAGGTGCCACAGTACAGACTGGACACCAGATATTGCAGTGATAAAAGGCAAAATGTCAAAAAAAAATTTTTTTTTATTTTTCATTTTTTGAATAGCCTAATCTTTTAATTTAATTTTATTTTCAGTTTAAGTTTTCATGTATTTTATCTCTTTCATTTAAATTTATCATTATTATTTCATTTTCTTATTAATTGTATTTGGCTATTGTATTGGCCTCATCTTTAAAGAAGCTTTGGATCACAGAAGGATTACAACTTGGGTGGGAGAGGATCGTTGGTGGGGTGCATCAGGGATGGAGGGTGAATGGAAGGAAGTTCACCTGAACATACATACAAGGATATAAAATTGTTCAAATGTTCATGGGCATGGTCATAGTGGGTAGAGAATCACTCAATAAATTAGAGAATACTGAATTTCCAGCATGGAGAGCTCTGCCACATTCTACAAGGGAACAGCAACAGTCCCCCAAGTGCAGAGGCAGTGTCTGACAAAGAAGGATGATCCACTGATGTGCCCTTGTTATTGATGACTAGCCTTACGAGTCTTTGCTGTTGAAGTTGAAACTTAGCCTATTGTTATGGGGTACCTAAGGGTTGCCTCCTGAGAGCCTCCTTGTTGCTCAAATGTAGGCTCTCTCTAAGCCAAACTCAGCATATGAATTCATTATCTTCCTCCCAGCATGGGACATGACTCCCAGGGATGAGCCTCCCTGACACCAAGGGATTACTACCAACTGCCAACTGGCAATACGACTGGAAAAAGACCTCAAATAAAAGAGGGAAAAGGTAAAGAAAATTGAGTTCATATGGCTAAGAGACTTCAAAGAGAGTCAGGAGGTCATACCTGAGGTAACACTTATGCACATCTCAGTAGGACCTTATAGGCTTTCAAAGTGGATATCATCCCAAATAGAGGGACAACTGAGGGCTCTGGAGACACCCAAGTCTTATGTCAGGGCAGATAGCTCCAGAGTTTGGTGCCTTATCAGTGGGCCCAACTTTGGGATCTGTGCTCCTGAGAGTGACAGAGTTGGACTCAAATATGTCTTCCCTGCACATGGTTCATCTGTCTCTTCTATTCAAACCTATACATGGTACTGGAGTTTGTAGGTGTACATGCAGAGACTGGAGTCTTTGGGCTGTCCATTTGCCAGCTGGGCCTGGAATCTTGTTGGTGCTGCAACTCCTACTTTACAGCTCAATGGACTCACCCAGGACACCTGGCAGGTAGATGATGATGAACAATTGTCATACCAGGGAATGGAGAGAGTCTGCAGCTGCAGGCAGGATATTCCCATCAATCTTATCCATGGGATATAAACCCCCTCTCAATTGGAAGTGGAGTGGACATCACCATCCCAGGCTCCTCAGGATTGGGGGAAGAGCTATGGACTAGAGTGGACTTATTGATATTCTGTTATAGACATATTGGGATTCAAGCAATGGAAGAAATTACATTAATGTGGAGTCAGTGGTCACTGGACAATCTGGGGGCAGCGAGAAGGAAAAGCAGTTGTAATACAGGGGCTTTTTCAGGACTTGGGAATTGTCCTGAGTGACATTGCAACGATAGATATAGGCCATTTTATATCATCATATAACATGCAGAACTGTGGGAGAGAGAGTATTGTCTACAATGTGAACTATGGTCGATGCTTAGTGGCAAAGCCCCAGGATGTGTATATCCATTGCATGTGATGTCCACACTAATGAAGGATGTTTATGTGGGAGATTGTGGGAGATGTGGGAGGTGGGGGCATATGGGAATCCCCATAATTTTTGTGTATCATTTATGTAATCTAAGTATCTTTTTAAATTTTTTTTAAAATTATTAAAAACAAACAAACAAACAAAAAAACTGCATGGTATTTTTGCAAAGATAGACATACTGACAAATGGTACTGAATTGAGAGTTGTGATATAAATCCTTTCATATAGAGAATGCTGGTAACTTTTAAGTCCTCAATTTAGAGGCAGAAACACTGGTGACACAAAACTCACCAAAATCTATCTTTCTTTTCTTTTTTTAATGTTTCATTTTTTTGCTTTTTTAATATTAATTTTTTTTATTTTTAAAAAGATACTTTGATTACATAAATGTGACACGAAAAATAGGAATTCCCATATGCCCCACTCCCCATATCTCTCACACTCCCACATAAACACCCATCATTAGTGAGGCACATTCATGCAATTGTTAACATATCCTGGAGCTTTGTCATTAAGTATGAACCATAGTTCACATTGTAGCCTACACTCTCTCCCCCACATTTCTGCATTTGTAAATCCCTACAGGCTTACTCCAAGACATATACTAATCAAACTCTCCAATGCTCAAGAACAAGTTAAAATATGGAAAGCTGCAAGAGAAAAGAGAGCCATCACATACAAGGGAAGCTCAATAAGATTAAGTGCTGATTTCTCATCTGAAACCATGAAGGCAAGAAGGCAGTAGTAGGACATTGTTAAGGTACTAAAAGAAAAAAACTTCCAGCCAAGAATTCTCTATCCAGCAATGCTGGTATTTTGATTTTTCACACTAATCAACGCTGTTATTAATATTGTTATTATTGTTTACACACTTTATCGTGTAGCTACAATAAAATCAAAGCAGATAGCAGTGGACAAGTGTAGACAATCATGTGGTCAGTGGGCATGATGTTAAAGAAAAAAACTGTGTCTAAATGGTGTGGTGATTTTCTCAAGCTTCCATAGCTAATTGGCAGCTGACCTGATATGAGAACTTAGGAAATATCCTTGTGCTTATTTATTTATATTTATTTATTTATTTATTTATTTATTTATTTATTTATTTATATTTAAAAAGATGCTTAGATTACATAAATGTTACCCAAAAATTACAGGGAATCCCATGTTCCCCACCTCCCATAACATCCCACATAAACATCTTTCATTAGTGTGGCACATCACCTGCAATGGATATATACATCCTGAGGCTTTGCCATTAAGCATGGACCATAGTTCACATTATAGCCCACACTCTCTCCCACACAGTTCTGCATGTTATATGCTGATGAAAAATGGCCTATATCTGTCATTGTAATGTCACTCAGGATAATTCCCAAGTCCTGAAAAAGCCCCTGTATTATAATTGCTTTTCCCTTCCCTGCCCCGAAAGTGTCCAGTGGCCACTGGCTCCACCTCACTGTTGTAATTTCTTCCATTGCTTGAATCACAATATGTCTACAACAGAATACCATTAAGTCCACTCTAGACCATATATCTTCCCCCAATCCTGAGGAGTCTGGGATGGTGATGTCCACTCCACCTCCAAGGGAGAGGGGGCTTATATCCCATGGATAAGATGGATGGGAATATCCTGCCTGCAGTTGCAGGCTTTCTCCATTCCCTGGGATGGCCATTGTCCATCATCGTCTCCTCACCAGGTGACTTGGGTGAGTCCACTGAGCTGTAGAGTAGGAGTTGCAGCTCCACTGAGATTCCAGGCACAGCTGGCACATGGGCAGGCCAAAGTCTCCAGTCTCTGGAAGTATACCTACAAACTCCAGCATCACATATAGGTTTGAATAGAAGGGATTGATGGACCATGTACAGGGAGGACTTATTTGAGTCCAACTCTGTCACTCTCAGGAGCACAGATACCAAAGTAGAGCCCACTTATTAGGCATCAATCTCTGGAGCTATCCCCCCTCATATAGGACCTGGCTGTCTCCAGAGCCCTCAGGAGCCCCTCTGTGTGGGGTGATGTCCACTTTGGTGTCCTGAGGTGTGTGTAAGCATTACGTCTGGGATGACCTCCCAACTCTCCTTGAAGTCTCTTATCCACATGAACTCATTTGTCTTTACCTTTTCCCCTTTTATTCAAGGTCTTTTTCCAGTTGTATTGCCAGTTGGCACTTGGTATTAATCCCTCATTGCCAGGGTGGTTCATCCCTGGGTGTCATGTCCCCCTCTGGGGGGAAGAGTGCATTCATATGCTGAGTTTGACTTAGAGAGAGGCCACATTTGAGCAACAAGGAGGCTCTCAGGTGGCAACCCTTAGGCACCCCATAACAGTAGGCTAAGTTTCAATTACAAGAGCAAAGACTCATAAGGCTAGTCATCAATATTAATGTTCATTCTCTCACATACTTTTTCTTTTTTTTTTCTTTTTGCATTGATAAGTGGAAGAGGAAAAAGAAAACCTAAACATAGACCTGCATCTTTGGATGATTTCTGACATTGTCCCCAACTTACCATTTTCAATCCACTTGGGAAATTTCAATATATATATTTGATTTTACATATATCATTACCAACATATATCCATACAATCATAAGAATGATCTCTATATGGACACAGACTGGAGGGAGACTCAGAACATTGAGTTTTTTATTTACACATTTTATTATGTATGAATTCTCTATGATAAGCTTGCATAAAATTTAGAATTAATAAAAGAGAAGAAATAATTTTACCCTGTATCTCAAAGTATTTTCTGAATATTTTGGACATTAGAATTAAATTACTACATGATAAACCCAAACAGTGGTCGAGAGAAACCATAAGTAAAACAACCAGGCTGAAAAGATGTGCCTAAGTTAGAAGGAATACTATTGGGCACTCTACTTATTGAAGTGGGCTATGAACATAAAAGTCTAATTGATGGAGCCTAGGAAGAAAAAAGAAGAGTCAGTCGTGCTGGTCACCCAGTGATCACCTCTAAATGCTGACAGAGGCATGGTAGGTCCCATAGTGATGGAAAACCCACTAGATAAGTCATTGAGACTTAAGGTTAATTTTAATGTGGAAAGTGGTGTCAATGGCCTCATCACTTGCAGCAAGCTTCATGGAATAGGTAGAAATTGGCTTGGATACTAGTAACTGTCATCTATTCTCTGTCCTGTTCTTCAGGATACAAATTAAAGCCAGTCTGCAATCCAGCCCCCTTCAACTGCCGTGATTCTTGGAGGTAGGTCATTCACTCAGACTGTAACTAAACATGGGCTGAAATAAGAGAAAATGCATTTTAAAAAGCAGGAACTTAAGTTATATCTCTTGAAATAGCCAAGATTTAGGAGATTGAGGGAAGAAGTGACATATTAAAAACAGAGAGGACAGTATGAGCAAATCCACAGTGGTAAAAAAATTTTAAAGTCAGAAATAATTAATTCAATTCAAAAAAATTCAAATATTGATTCTAGCACTGTGGAAAGCAGTGTAGTCAATGGAGAGAAGCAAGATCTATCATACGGAAAGGCAGATTACATGAATCCGACTTTTAGAACCTGAATGGAAACCAGTAAGAATGATGGACTTTCTTATAGGTGTTTATCTGTTATTTAGGTGATCTTTGCCATATCTCTAAAAACTAACAACATCATCTGTGGCCTTTTTGGAAATTTTTATTACTAATTAGCTGCACATCTTAAAACCAGAATCTTGTCATAATATAGAGAGTTTATCTGTGCAGTCATACTATTTTGATTCCATAATTACTGCTTTTTATTCTCTTTACATTAATTCATTTTTCAAAGTAAATGGTAGAGATTTTAATTCACCAAGAAGTGGCCCAGTGCCTCTCTGAACAATGAGTTTTAAGATTGGTAGATGTTTTTAATGTTGCCATATTCTAACAACCCTCCCAGAATCTAAAAACACCGTTAGTCATGATGGAATAAGTGGCCCAAAAAGCAAATTTCTAATATCTAGAATGGTTTCAGGAGAGTTCTCTGAGGATATCAGAGACTATAGGAAGCAGGTTTTCAACTGTTAAGATATGGCAGCTGAGAATTAGGAAGGCGCTAAAGTCAGTATATCCCTGTGACTTGTTAGGATCTGTAATGGTCCTGTTCAACCTGTATCTCCTCTGCCCAGTCACAAGAAAGCTTTTAGCACCAGATTTGTCATTAATAGAAAACTCTATATGGGAAGCATATGTATATAGGTTCACACAGAAGAACTCTGAGCAAAACAAGAATTTCATTAAAACATAATAGCTGGCAATAAAGGTTCTTCAAATCCTTTCCCCCTTAGGATTTTATTATACAATGTTGAGTAGATTGGTGTGAGGGACTGGAATTTGGCTTAGAATGTCACAAGAGCTGTGAAACTAATGATACTTAATAGGCCTGCCAAATAGAAATAAACACAATATAATTGAAGATGTAAAATTATGGAAAAGATATAGTAGAACAGTTAATGAATGAAGTTTCCAGAACATTGTGTGGCATGACCAGAGTTTATAGAATAATGTAGAGCTAAAAAGGAGTCCATTTGTATAGAAACTTGAAAAATCAGATGATATAAACTAAATGAAAATATATCAAATGAATGAAACATAATGGACAAAATAGAGCCTGTACATGAACTATTTATTATGAAGTGTCTGAGCACCTGCTTAAAAGCAGAAATAGTGTGTAAGTGGAGTAGTTCAGTGGTTGACAACCTGCTTCATGAGGTGCTGGGTTCAATCCCCAGTTACATCCACACACAAAAAAAGCAGAAGTAGGACTATGTATTAGCATTCTCTAGGAAACACATCTGACAGGAGATATCTGTAAATCTTTTGAGATATATTGTCTCACACAGCTGTGGGAATGGGGAAGTACATATTCCAAAGGGCATGACAAAAGCTGGGAATTCAGATGAAGTTTTTCATGGATTCCCTAGGAGAAGCTGGCTGGCTACATAGAGATAGATATTCTCTTTTATGTCTGCGGAAAACATCACTTCTCATTTTAAGGCCTTGAAGTGGTTTATTAAGACATTTCTCAGTTTTGAAGGCAATCTCTTCAGTTTATTGTAGATGTAATCAGCCATAGATGCAATCAACTTACTGATGATCTAAGTCTTTGAAATATCCTCACAGAAAAAATCACACCAGTCCATCCTTGACCAAACAACCGCAGACCATGAGCTGGCCAAGTTGACACATGAACTTTACCATTCCAGGCTAGGAGTCAAATCTCATGAAACCTCCTAATATTGTCTGCTGTTATCAAAATTAGAGGACATTTGTTTTTGTCATTTCATTGAAAAACAAAAAATGGAACAACATGGGAACATAGATCATTGGGATATGGAAAATATTACAGAGAAGCCAAGGAATATGGAAATGGTTGGTAGAAGCTCACCATAATGAAAGTTAACCTGCTTTGCCACTGCCCTAATGGGAATGACCCAGAGCTACCTCTTCCTTCTCGGCTTTTACAGGGTGTCCTGCTGTACTAATGCTTCCAACATTGATTGTTCTAAGTAAGAAACTCCTACAACAATTTCTCACAGACTGAAAGGTGGTGAGAATATGAACAAAGCATGAGCTGCTTCCTGAAGAATAATATCGTTACAGAAATGTACCATGATTGACTAGGGATTTGGGAGAATAACCTGGAATCTAGATATATCAGCTGAAAAGTCAAGAGGTACTCACAAATAATGGATGATAATTTAACTGTTATGGATTTTAATACTCACTGTTATTACTAAGAAGGAAGTGCACAGGTATACTATTCTCATGTATGCATTAAAGCAAGAAAATTGATATTCAGAGATGGTAATAATCTGACTAAAGCTGCAAATAAATATTTATTGAATGCTCTACCTGTGCACATTGGGAGATGCTGAAATGAATAAAAGGATATAATTGCCCTAAGTAACTGAAGCTCAATATAAATGTATTCCATCCCATTTACTCAAAGGGATCAAGATCAGCATGTTTATTTCCCCTATTCAAAGTTAGGGTTCTCTGTGTTTCAGAAGCCAGAAAATTCAATATGTACATATAATGAGGACAGCAATTTTTATTGTTTGGACTTTTCAATATCAGGCATGTAAATCATCATATAGAGTACTCATTTGTAAGAGAATAACAGTTGGGAATGCAAATAGGAGCAAGAATGTAAGTGAATAAATAAAAGTCTGAAAAGATAGGGTGCATTTATTTTTTTAATTATTTAATATTAATAACAATTACATAAGTATAAAAAGTATGCTTCAGTGATATAAACAAATAAAATTTTTGGCAATCCAAGTATTTAAATGTAGTAAGAGAGAGAATACTTAAATATATTAAAGCATTAAGAAGCTGCCTAAGATAGCATTTTCTAAATTCTAAGTAACTGACATAAAACTAATTTCTGTAAGACCTCAGAGGTGGCAGACAGCTTGATGATTCAGTGATCACATGCAGTGTTGATGCAGGTGAAAGGATTGGAGTTGATGGGAAGAGCCATCATTCTGGTGAGAGCTCTCACATGTTAGGAGTGATATCAGAAGACCATGTGGCTAGTTGATGAGTCACAAGTTGGGGAGCAACCAGAAGTCATGGATTTGATTTTGAGGAAATTGAGGGTACTAATGATGATTTTTCAAGTAATTATTTTAAATTTGCATCATGAGAAGAGAGCCTATAAAAGAAGGGCCTGAAATGAAAGAGGGGTAACAAAATGGGTCTCTATTGGAGTGGATTTATGGGAAGTCCAGCATAATAGAAACTGGAAAGGAAAGCAATGTGAGTAAGTGAACAGTGGAAAGAAAGAGGGCAGGGCATACTGCCAACAGCAGAAAGGGAAATTTGGGGATGGACTTAGAGTGTATGTTCAACAGGGAGAGGGAAGGAGGTTGTTCTTGGCTTCTGCACTTCCCTTATGACATGACCGTATTCCATAATGTTCAAAATGTCCAAATTGTCCAATACTTCTTGCCTGGATTAATTGGACAATTTGCAAGAATTCTATGTGAGACTTTTACCTTATGTTAATTTACCCACCTTTGGTTTATTCTTCTTTTTCATAAACTTGCCTTAGCTAACCAAGATTGTACCTGGACTCATTATTTTTTTCCACCATGTGTAAGTGCTACTTTCTGTAGTTGGATCTTGACTAGTGTTTTACATGTTCTCTCTAGACTGGATTAAGCAGAAAGATGGGGCATGAAAGACAAGTGTAGGGACCAACTTCCTGAGAAATCAAAAGACAGTACCTCATGTTCAGGCAGAGCAGAGTATAGGTCAAGAGCTCACCCCTTTGCAAAGCACAGTGCCGTTGACAGGGGAAGGATTTCGAATGCACAAAGTAGTATGCTGCTATTTGTTCTTAGCCCTAATCACACAAACTGACCATCAGCAATAACCTATAGTAACAGCATCCTATACCTGCAGACATTCTCACATGAAGTAACAGTCAACCAGAGAAAGTACCAAAGCTAGTTGGGCTAGACAATTCCATAGACTGAGGACAAACTGATACAAGCATATTTAGTAAATTAATATTTTCTAGATGGGGGATCAACTACCCTGGGCTTTTTTAGTTGTGGAAAGAGAATAGCTAAATGGCTACTTCCCACCAATTATTCTCAGTGGCACACCATTAGGTGGACAGTTCTGCTCATTAAGAGAGAAGTGGACATGCCTCAGGTTAAGTTCAGAAAAGGTTCTCTTTGTACAGAGCTACATAATGGAATAGTTAACTTGAAATAACTTAAGCAGAAGGAAACAGAGCCTTGAGTCTAAAAGAAAAGGTAGAAGGTGCAAAGAATGCCTTGCCAGAAGAATGACAAAAGTTAGCTTTGAATATTCACCTAGTAGTTTGCAACAATAATCTAGCATAGAATAATCTGGTAGAACAATCCAAATCTAAAGAAATTAACAAGTGAAAAATGTTCAAAATGGAGGATATGAAAAGAATTTCATAATAAGTTAGAGAAAATATGAAGATATCATAGGAAATTTTACCAAAATAAAAACTACTTTCTGCCTACTTCCTTATTTGTTGTTCTTCCCAGTTCCAGAGAGGTACTAGATGGACATAGCTAATGATACCACCCCTGAAGGTTTCACCCTTCTGGGCTTCCTAGATAACCCCAGACTGGAAAAGACTCTCTTTGTGGCTGTGTCCATCTTTTACACTGTCACCTCATGGGCAACATCACCATCATACTCCTGTCCTGCATAGACTCTCATCTACACACCCCATGTACTTCTTCCTCAGCCAACTCTTGCTCCTGGATCTCTGCTTTACCACTAGTTGCATTTCCCAGATGCAGATTAACCTGTGGGGTCCAGACAAGACCATCAGGTACCTGAGGTGCGCAGCTCAACTCTACATCTTTCTGGGACTGGGTGCTGCAGAGTGTGTCCTGCTTCTAATCATGGCCTTCAACCGCTATGTGGCAGTGTGTCGACCTCTACATTATGTGGTTATTATGCACCCACAGCTGTGTCAGAAGTTGGTGGACCTGGTCTGGGTGAGTGAGGTCTTCAGCAGCTTGGTGCATTCCCTCACCACAATGAAGCTGCCATTTTGCCAGCACCACCAGGTGGATGACTTTGTATGTGAAGTCCCTGCACTGATCCGCCTGTCTTGTGGAGACACCCTTGTCAATGAACTCCAGATCTCAGTGATTACAACCATTTTCCTGATGGTTCTCTTGGTGCTCATTCTTGTCTCTTATGGTCACATTGCCCAGGCAGTGCTGGCCATCCAATCCAAGGAGGGAAGGAGCAAGGATGTCCGCACATGCTCTTCCCACCTGAGGGTTGTCTTCCTCTTTTATTGCACTGTCACCGCAGTTTATATCCAGCCCCGGAGCCATTTCTCCAAGAAGGGAGGGAAATTCCTGACTCTTTTCCATACAGTAGTGACACCTACTCTCAATCCCCTCATCTACCCCTTGAGGAACAAGGAGATAAACGGGGCTTTCAATAGACTACTTGGGAGAAAGAGAAAGGCCAACGAGGAATGAAGGATTCAGACTCAAGAATGAAAACAGATTTTGTCCTGTTCAGTTATTCACAGCATTAAACTTGTCACACCGCATATGGGTTACTCCCACAATTGACACTAATACCAAAGGTCAATAGTGTGATTTATCAAAGCAGTAGATCAATCAAAGATAAAATTTGATGGACTGTGAAATATTATTGTTCTTAAATTTGAGCATAGGTAAAACTGTTCCGATCCAATCCAACCACTCATTATTTAAATATAGAGAAAATATTATTAGGAATTGCTAACAATATATTGACCAACTTAAAAAAACAAGAAACAACTGGGAGCACCCCAGCACAGGGGAAACAGATGGAGAGGATTGGAATTGTTAAAATAGAGCTCAAAGGAGTGGCACACAGAGCATAAATTTTAAACCTCCTACTTGTGATGAGGAGATATCTGCTGACTGTACTCATGTCATTAAAATGTCATGAAGCACTGATTTTGCACACGACACTGGGTTGCAAAATCTTGTTTCATTGTGAGCAATAACTGTAACAAAATAACCTGTCAATGCTGCAGTGAAGAAGCATTGCTAGGGTCATATTAACAAGAACAAGTTGGCATGGCTACCACAATGAAAGGCAGACTCAAAGCAGCAATCAAGAGTTTAAGTTGCATAGACCTAAGGCATTGACTAATAGATCATCGGGTACCTAGAAGTAAAATAGATGGACAGTCTACTAAATTCCACTTAATCTCTATAAGAAAAGAGTTCTAGGTCAAGTGAACAAAGCCCTAACTTGAATACAGACATAGAGATTCACAGCCCCTTAAACAATTTCCGGACTTGAGACAGTTTACAGACCAAGGACCCCTTGAATGAGGGGTAGGCCAGGTCCCCATGGGGAAGGATCCTGTTGCACTACCAAAAATTTATACTATTAATCATCCTCACAGCACTCGCCAAAGAGACCTTCAGCCTTTTATCATGGTAAGTATATATTGGGAAAAAGGAAATGATCAGACATTTCAGGGATTATTAGTTTCAGGGTTTAGCTCAGGTCCATCTCAAAGTAAGTTGAGTGGACACTGTTCCCTTTCTTTGGCTATTTCCCCACTTCCAGAATGTATAATTGGAATAAACATACTCAGTATCTTGCAGAATCCTCACATTGTATCCCTGACTTGTGGCGTGAGGGCTATTACGGTAGGAGAGGCCAGGTGGAAACCACTAGAAGTAACCTTACCTAGCAAAATAGTAAATCAAAAGCAATACCAGATTCCTGAAGGGATTGCAGATATAAGTGCCATCATCAAGGATTTGAAGGGTGCACGGGATGGTGATTCCCACTACATCCCCATTCAGTGCTTCTATTTGACCTGTGCAGAAACCAACTGGCTCTTGGAGGATGACAAATTATCATAATTTAACCAGGTGGTGACTGCAAATACAGCTGCTGTTAGATGTAGTGTATCTTTGGCCTAAAAACTTCAGGAATGAAAGTTTGGGTCACCCAACCAGGCAAAGAACCATGGCCGGCTGAGGTGCTTGCTGAGGATAAAGGGTACATGGAATGGGGAGTGGAAAAAGGTAGTGATAAATATGAACTTAGGTGATGGGACCAGTTACAGACATGAGGATTGTAATGGTCATGAATATTTCTTCCTTCTTTTGTTATGAATATGTGTGTATACTTACATAAACTGAAGATCTTTGTTTTCTTCCCTAATCTTTCCTCTTATCATATGATGTAATTTGTGTTAGTTTCATATCTTAGTATCTAAGGTTGTCAAGTTTAAGAGTGAATGTTACACATGGACATGTACCCTATTCTGGAGGCATTTAGTGAGCTTCTGATTGTAAGCAGGACAGTTGAATAATCTTAGGCTTAAACATATATATATACACACACATATATATATTTTTTTGTTTTTATTTAGAGACTAAGTATTGTTCAGTTACAGCAGGGAATGATGAAGTCACTATTTTAATAGATCGTCAATGGGATTCACTACTTACATGCTAACTGGGCGTTGCACAGTGATTTGAAACTCGTAATATTTTAGTTTATAGGTAAAGGTCCTATGCGAGGAAGAGTAAAAATTGCTGACAAGGGCTTTACCCAAATATGCAATTCCCCTTTGAAGCCTTTAGCAATTTGGATCCAATAGTGGTAACATTCTGTACTGAGCCCCAGAAATGCTTCTTGGAGCAAGGCATTATACCAACGCCATTGGGTGTGTATTTAGAACTACTACTGTCGGAACCAATATTTCATTGTTGATGAGGACTTCAAAACTAGTAATCCTTATCACCATGACCAGCTGGACACAATATTCAGTGTTATGGGATTTCCTGCAGATAAAGATTGGGAAGATATAAAAAAGATGCCTGAACATTCAACATTAATGAAAGATTTCAGAAGAAATACCTGTATGAACTGCAGCTTTATCAAGTACATGGAGAAATATAAAGCATTCCACTTGCTTCAGATGTTGATTACCATGGAGACTATAGAGCAAATTACCTCAGAAGAGGCTAAATAGGATCCCTATTTCTTAGAAGATCCAGTTCCTACATTAGACGTTGTTGCCGGTTATCAAAGTCCTTACCCAAAATAAGAATTTTTAACAGAACACCTGTTTACAAAGGAGAGAAAAAGAACCAGCAGCAGAAGCAGGGCAATAACCATACTAGTGGCATTGGTCACCCAAGGAATCAAGACAGCTGTCACATGCAGAGACCCCATTGAAAAAAGTGAGAGTTTTCCCTCCTTCCACTTCCACAGGTGGACTAATCACAACTTCAGGTTATCAGTGTTGCAGTCCACATGCTGCCTATCCCAACTCTGGACCAACCACATCTCAGCCACAGAGCAGCATGAGATATTCAGCTATCTCTCAGAAGCCTCCACAGTACTCACATCAGACAGCTGGGTACTGAGCTGCATTAGAAGAATGCCAATGCACTGTGGCTAATGCTGCAAGCCTGGCTGTGCAACTCACTGCAAAAACTTGGCACACCCCAAAAATGTACTGTACAACCACATGTTCACAATGTCTAGTAGCGGAGCTCCACCACTTTTCACAGACTGGGATAGTGGTTTCCAAGTTGTATTTAATCTTGGACTAGACTTGAAAAGAAAGTACTAGCACAGTTTGTGTTGTGGATATGCTACTTCCATAGTTTACTTCATGTGGTTCTGACTGACCACTGCATTTTCTCCAGTGACAGTCTTTTGAAGCTATGAAATATGCTAGGAACAAGCAGTTGTCATTGTTTGTGGTGAGTACTTTCAATACCACATTATCTGATCAATTGGCAACACACAAAAATGCTTAACTGGTACTTAAACATTGCAGTATATGTTAACTCAGCAAAAATAACAGCACTCAACCTGAGATTATTTAGTACATCTTTCTTTTTAGTCTATTATCAGTAGATTGATTTATTTTCCACATTAATCAGTGTTTTTTTGGTCAAGGAAATTGTTTGGATTATTTTGAAATAATAAAAGCCACATAATTTTCCAGAAAAGATTATTCCCAACTTCTCAATTTTTTTAGTATAATTTTTTATTATTTTTTTTAATTTAGATTATATAAATGTTACATAATAAAATATAGGGGACTCCCCTGTGCCCTGCTCCCTATCCCTCCCACCTTTTCTTACATCAACAACATCCTTCATAACAGAACTCTGGGTTCTAGCAAGATGGTATAAGCTTAGGTGTGCACTCCTGAGCTTTCTCACAAAAAAAATGGCTGAAAAGGGGCAAAATCCTTCCCAAATGAGCTGTTTTGGGAACCCAAAGAGCAGGAGACTTCAGGACATCCATCTGGTGGGAAATGGACAAAGATATAAATAGCCTAAGGGAAAACCATGAGTTCCTTGCCCCTGTGGCTGGAAATGGCAGGCGGCTAAGCCCCATGCTCAAGACAAAAACCTCCAGGAACCCACTGACTCCCACCAGCCACTGAGTGAGAGGCAATGTTTTCTGGGATGAAGAGGGTTCTGTGAAGTGTGGAGAGGTGTTTCCTTTCTGAGTGTCTGGTTACCTGGGCCCCTTTGAACTTTGGGGAGCATACCAGGTGGCACCGAGGTGGCTCCAGGAAGAGGGGAGAGGAGGAGAATTCTGCTCAGGAAGACTGAAGCACTCAGCCACACTGGGAGAGAGGAACTTGGGCAGGGAGAGGGCAGAGAAAGACAACAGACTACCCTTGCATTGAAAACTATCAAAACTCCAATTGCCCTAAGTGAGGTGGTTGGTAGGAGGCCTCAATAATCTTTCAAGGCCCTATTTAGGATCCCCTGGGAGGAGGAGGGTTCTGGATGAGGTTCGAGAGTAGTTGCTTTTCTGTGGGTTTTATCACCAGTGTCCTTTTTGAATCTTGGAAGGAACATTGCCCTGACCAGGAGAAGGGAGGCGATCTGCTTACACAGGTTGTCATGCCCAGCTGCCCTGGGAGAGAAAGAGTAGAAAGGGGGCAGGGACAGACAGGTGCCTAATCAGCAGGAATCTAGCCAACTGCAAAGATGCTAACATGCCTGATGGAAAGTGGGCAGATAGCTTTCTCAAAGGCCATTTGACCCAAGAAAAAGTTTAGCTCAGTGGAGAAGTTCCCACCTTAAATATGCAAGGTCCCTGGTTTGACTCCCTGCTCTTAAAGAAGTGATCCACAGGGTTATCAGACATCTAGGAGATACTTTAAGAAGGGAAATGTGTAGCAATTCTTTTTGTATTACCTTTTCTTGGATTTCTTCTTTTTCTTTAAACAGGATCCTTTTTTCAATTTAATTTAATTTACTTGCTAAAGCCCAGTTCAAAATCTGCAGAGGGCAGGCTGCAGGGTAAATGATTCATGAACATTTGCAGACTGAGAAGTTCCTTAGAGGCCTAAGAGGGAAGGCTGTTTTTCTATGGTTGTTGTTTGCTTGTTTATTTGTTTGTTTGTTTGTTTCTTTTTATCCTCTTTCTCCTGCTCCCCATCCCCTGCTTTTGTTTTGTTTTGTTTTGTAGTTGCTGCTGTCTTGTTTATTCTTGGTTGTGTTTCTCCTTCCTTTTTTCCTACCCCCCTTTTATGTTTACTAATTTTGTTTTCTGATGGTATTTATTTTTCTTCCTTCATCTCTCATCTTCTTCTTTCTGTTGTTTTTCTTTCATTACACACTTTTGTTTGTTCTTCAATTTTTCTTGTTCTCATTTCTCTCTCCTTTTATCTCTGATTTCTTTCATTTTTACTTTTTTCTCTTTTTACATTTTCTTTTCTCTTTCCCTCTCTTCTCATCATCCTGGCATTTTAATTCATTCTACGTATTTTTCTCTATTCAGTTTCTAATTTCATTGTTTGTACTCCACTTTTTTGTTATTCTTCTCTGCACTTCATATTCAAATTAATTATTCATTTTCCTAACTCCTATACGGTTTCTCTTCAATTTTACTATTATTTTTACCATTATCCTTTTTCTCTTCATACTTCTTTCCTTTTCTCTGGGTGTATTTTTTTTTCCAAGGGAACATAGACAACAAGAAGGATATAGAATAAGAAGAATGAAGTGTCAAAGTTAAAAAATTTCCACACACAACAACAACAACAACAAAATAAAACCCTAGATTAAAAAAGAAGCTAAACAAATGGTCAAACCTATTTTAAAAAAAACCAATGCCTAGACACGAACAAAAAATTGCAACCCATACTATGAAGCAGGAACACATGGCCCATTTCAATGAACCAAATGAAAGACAGGAGGCGATGCAGAACATGGAGCAACTAATCAGAAATATCCAAACAAATATGATGAATCAACTTAATCAAGTGAAGGAAGAGATTAAGAATATTTTGAAGACACTGGGAGAACACACTGAAGAAATTATAAACATATATAAAAAGATAAAAGATATGGTGGTGATGAATGGCACAATACAAGAAATCAAAAATACAATGGAAGCACATACCAGCATATTTGAACATAAAGAGGAAAAATCAGTGATGTGGAAGACAGTATAGCTGAAATCAAACAGAGAGAACAGATAGATAAAAAGATAGAAAAAAATCTAGCAAGGAATTAGGAATTTGAATGACAACGCTAAATGCACAAACAAATGCATTATATGCATCCTAGAGGGAGAAAGGAGGGAAACAGGACAGAGGGTGTGTTGGAGGAAATAATGGCTGAAAACTTCCTAACCCTATTGAAGGACATGGACCTACATGTCCAGGAACAAGAGCATACCCCAAACAGTATAAATCCTAACATGCCTACTGCAAGATGTATACTTGTTAAGTTGTCTAATGGTCAAAACAAAGAGAGAATATTAAAAGCAGCAAAAGAAAAGAGAACCATCACATACAAGGTAAGCTCAATAAGATTAAGTGCCGATTTCTCTTCTGAAACCATGAAACCAAGAAGGCAATGGTTTGACATAGTTAAGGTGCTAAAAGAAAATAACTTCCAGTCAAGAATTCTCTATCTAGCAAAATGGGCATTCAAAAATGAAGGAGAGCTCAAAATATTCACAGATAAACAGAAATTAATAGAATTGTCAATAAATATTTAAAGTGTTCTGCAGATCAAAAGGAAAAACAAGAGTGAGAGAGAGACAGAGGACGGTGTAAGGACAATTAAATAGATAAAAATAGAAATAAATCAACATAAGGCATACATAAATGAAAAGAAAATATGGCTAATGTAAGTAATTCCTTGACAGTAATAACATTCAATGATAATGGATTAAACTCACCAGTAAAGAGACACAGATTGGCAGAATGGATAAGGAAATATGATCCATCTATATGCTGTCTACAGAAACCCACCTTAGTCCCAGAGATATAAGAAGGCTGAAAGTAAATGGTTGGAACATTTTTAAAAGCAAACAATAACCAAAAAAGGGAGAGAGTGGTATACCAATTTCAGGAAATATAAATTTTAAATACAAAACTATTGTAAGACACAGTGACAGACACTATGTAGTATTAAAAGAGGCAATCTATCAGTAGAAATAACATTCATAAACATTTATGTGCCTAACCAGGGTGCCTCAAATTATATGAGGCAAAACCTGGGTAAATTAAGTGGAGAAATAGTTGCCTCTACAATTATAGTGAAAGAATTTAACACACAATTATCACCATTAGGCAGAAGATCTGGGCAGGGAATCAATAAAGAAACAAAGACTTTGAATAATACATTAGAGGATATGGACATACTAGACATATACAAAACATTACATTCAAATACAGCAGGGTATACATTTTCTTGTGTGCACATGGATCATTCTCCTGGATAGACCCTATGCTAGTGCACAGAACAACACTCAATGAATTCAGAAAGATTGAAATTATATTAAGAAATTTCTCTGACCACAATGGAATGAAGCTGGAAAACAGTAAGGGACAGAGAACCAGATTAGGCACAAAGATATGGAATGTGAACAACACATTCTTGAACAAACAGTGGGTTGAGGAGGAAACCACAAAAGAAATCAGTGACTACCTTGAAACAAATGAAACTGACAACACCATATATCAAAACCTGTGGGATGAAGCAAAAGATGCGCTGAGAGAAAAATTCATAGGTATATATGCCTATATTAAAGAAGAAAGAGCTAAAATCAAAGAACTACCTGCATACCTGGAGGAATTAGAAAATCAACAACAAACTAATGCCAAAGGAAGTAGAAAGAAGGAAATAACAAAGATTACAGCAGAACTAAATGAAACTGAAAATAAGAAAGCACTATAAAAATAAACAAAACCAAAAGCTGGTTCTTTGAGAAGATCAATAAAATTGACAAACCCTTAGCTTCACTAACAAAAAAAAAAGAGAGAGAAAATGTAAATACATTAAATAAGAAACAAGGAAGGAGATATCACCACAGACTTCAAAGAAATAAAGAGTATCATAAGAGGATACTCCAGAAAATTATGTCAACCAGAAGTACAATGTAGAGTAAATGGACATATTGAAAGAAACACATAAGCAGCCTACATTGATGTAAGCAGAAACTGATTACCTCAACAGACCAATCAAAATTAATGAAATAGAATTAGTTATCAAAACCTCCCAACTGCATTTTTAGTACTTGAAATTGTCCTGAATAACATTGCAACGACAAATATAGGCCTTTATATATTGCAATAACCTATATAAATGGGTGGGAGACAGTGTAATCTACGAGGTAAGCTTTAACCTATGCTTGGAGACAATGCTTCAAAATGTGTTCATCAATTGCAATGAATGTTCCACACTAATGAAAGAAGTTGTTAATGTGGAGGAAAGTGGGAGTTGTGTGGAATGGGGCATATGGGAATCCCTTATATTTTTTATGAAGCATTTTATGTAATCTAAGTATCATTAAAAATGAATATAAATATATTTTTAAAATAAAATAAAATTCTACTTAGGGAACAGTATGGAAACAAGGGAAACAATTTGAAGTGAAAATAGGGGAATCTAGTGTAATTCTAGATCAAAAGTTAAGACAGGAAAAGAGATAGAAAAGAAAATACTACCTTATCATAGGTTTTGTTGCTGTTATTGTTTCTCATAATTTTTTAACTTCTGGATTTATTTTTATGCAAAATGGAAGATCTTTGATGATATTTTAAATGTAATAAAAAAATATTTTAGTAAAAAAGCAAAAACACTAACAAAGAAAAAAAAAAGAAAACCTCCCAACTAAGAAGACTCCAGGAACAGATGGCTTATCATGTGAATTCTACCAAACATTCCAGAAAATACTAACACCAATTCTGCTTAAACTCTTCCAAAAAATAAAAGTGGAGGGAACATTGCCTAACTCATTCTATGATGCAAACATCACCCTAATACCAAAACCAAACAAAGATGCCACAAAAAAGGAAACCATAGACCTATCTCTCTAATGAACTTAGATGCTTAAATCTTGAAAAAATACTTGCTAAGCATATTCAACAACACATCAAACGAATTATACACCATGACCAAATGGTTTCATATCTGGTATGTAAGAATGGTTCAACATAAGAAAATCAAACAATGTAATACACCACATAAAGAGATTGAAAGAAAAAAATCAAATGATCATCTCATTAGATGCATAAAAAGCATTTGAAAAATACAAAATGATGTTCTTATAAAAACACTACAAATTATAGGAATAGAAGGAAACTTCCTCAACATGATAAAGGGAATATATGAAAAACCCACAGCTAACACCGTATTCAATGGAGAAATCCTAAAAGTTTTCCCTCTAAGATTGGGAACAAGACAGGGATGCCCACTTTCACCGCTCCTATTTAATATTGTGTTAGAAATACTTGCTCAAGCACTTTTAGAAGAAAAAGATATAAAAGGCATCCAAATAGGAAATTGAGAAGTATATCTTTCACTATTTGCAGATGGCACGATCCTATACATAGAATGCCCTGAGAAATCTACAACAAAGCTTCTGGAGCTTATAAAAGAGTTTTGTAAATTTGCAGTTTTAAGATTAAAGTGCAAAAACCAGTAGCATTTCTATACACTAATACTGAGCAATCTGAGGAGGAAATCAAGAAAAAAAATGCCATTTATACTAGCAGCAAAAAGATTCAAATACCTAGTAATAAATTTAACTAAAGATTTAAATGACTTATACAAAGAAAACTACCCAACGTTGTTAAATTAAATCAAAGAAGACTAAAATAAATGGAAGAATAGTCCCTGTTAATGGATAGGAAGACTAAACATCATTAAGATGTCTATCCTACACAAACAATCTACAGATTTAAGGCAATAACAATAAAAATCACCACAGCACTTTTTTCTGAATTGGAAAAAATTACTATGCTATTTCTGGAAAAGCATGAGGCCTCAAATAGCAAAGATATATTGAAGAAGGAAAATGAAATCAGAGGGATTCCACTACCTGACTTTAAAACATACTACAAAGCTACAGTGGTCAAAACTGCATAGTAGGGAAGCGGCTGTGGCTCAACTGGTTGGGCTCCCGTTTACCGTATGGGAGGCCCTGGGTTCAATTCCCAGGGCCTCCTGGTGAAGGCAAGCCAGCCCGCATGGTGTGGTGAGCTGATGGCCCATGCAGCATGGTGAGCTGGCGCAGCAAGATGACACAACAAAGGGAAACAAACAGACACAGAAAAACACAAAAGGAAATGGACACAGCGAGCACAAGCAGCAAGGGGGGATAAATAAATAAATAATAAATCTTAAAAAAAAAAAACAACTGCATAGTATTGGCACAAGAATAGGCATACTGACCAATGGAATCAAATTGAGATATAGACCCTTGCATATACAGTCAAGTGATCTTCTGTAAGACCATGAAGCCCATTCAACTCGCAGAGAGTGGCTTCTTCAAAAAATGTGATGGAGAACTGGATATCCACAGCCAAAGAATGAGAGAGGAACACCATCTCACACCGTATACAAAAATTAATTCAAGATGGGTCAAAGTTCTTAATATGAGAGTGAAGACCATAAAGACCTTGGAAGATAATGTAGGTAAGCATCTACAGGATCTTATAATATGAAATGGTTCATGAACTTCACACCCAAGGCACAAGCAGAGAAATAAAAGACAGATAAATGGAACCTCCTAAAAATTAAAAACTTTTGCACCTCAAAGGAGTTTGTCAAGAAAGTGAAAAGGCAGCCTACACAATGGGAGAAAATATTTGTTAATATCTCCGATAGGGGCTTAATATCTTGCATATTCAAAGAAACATTACATCTTGAAAATAAAAGGACTAACAACCCTTTTTAAAAAATGGGCAAGTGATTTCAATAGACACTTCTCCAAAGAGAAATATAAATGGCTAAAAAGTTATGAAAAGGTGTTCAACATCACTAGCTATGAGGGAAATGCAAATCAAAACTGCAATGAGGCATCATCTTACACCTACTAGACTTGTGGTTATTACAAAAACTGGGGAATACAGTGATGGAGAGGATGTGTAGGAATGGGAAGCCTCACCACTACTGTTGAGAATGTAGAATTTTGTGCAGCCATTGTGGAGGCCATTTTGACGGTTCCTCAGAAAACTATAGAGCTGCCATATGATTCAGCAATTCCACTGCTGAGAATATAACCAGAAGAACTGAAAAGAAGAACACGTACAGATATATCCACACCAATGTTCATAGTGGCATTATTCACTATTGCCAAAAGTTGGAATCAACCCAAATGCCCTTTAATAGATGAATGGATAAACAAATTGTGGTTTATATGTACAATGGAATATTACTCAGCTAGAAGAAGAAATACTGTATTATTGCACAGTATAACATGAATGAATCTTGAGGATCTTATGTTGAGTGAAACAAGCCAGGCACTGAAGAACAAATATTACATGACCTCACTGATTTGAATTAAGGAAATTGAGCAGACTCACAGAGCTAGAGTCTGGAAGAGAAGTTTACAGGAAATAGAAAGAGAGAAGATTGTGAGCCAATGTCCATATGGGCAAAATCTATGACAAGGTGGGAGCATGCAGATGTGTAGTGGAGGGCCATGGCAGTGTGCAGTGATACTACTGGTTTGGGCAGAACTGGTTTTTCAGGGGGTAGAATGGGGATGGTGGGTTGGGCAGTCCATGGAACTGGGCAGTGGATTGGGAGAAGGAGCAGGTGAACATTGGGGATTGACCGGTAGATGGTTGAAATGACAATGTTGGGAGTGCTCTTTTGGCCATATATCAAGTGAGAGTTACTGGTTTGGGGTGTTGGATGTGGGGGGCTTTCAGGACAGGACACACTTGAGGCAGGCTTCTAGGGAGTATGTGAGTGTTCATCTTGCCATACTGTGTTATATCAGTGGGTGGAGACCCACATAATGAAAGGCAAGGTGGGCCACCCTGGGGAGGCCTGCTATGTTTTCAAATAGAGGGGCAAGATTCTCTCGAGAGCATGGGCAGTGCCCAATAAGGACAGACCAGTGCATCAAGCCCTCATTGCTGTTGCAAGTAACTATAAATCTTGTCCTTCAGGGAGTGAAGGCTGGTGGTTGCCGTGGTTCCTGAAGTGGGGGGTACGAATAGAATAGATGGAAGAGGGGACATTTTGGGGCTGATGGAACTGTTCTACATGATCTTGCTATAATGGGTATAGGCCATGTTAAATTACATGAAAATTTATAAAAGTTTATGGTCCATACTTACCTGGCAGGGGAGATACCATGATCACAAAGATGGTTTTCCCAGGGCAAGGCTTATCCATTGCACTCTGGATGTGCTGACCCCTGCGATTTCCCCAAATGTGAGAAACTCAATTGCATAATTTGTGGTAGTGGGGGACTGTGTTTGCGCTTTCCCCCGAAAAAAAAAAAAAAGTGCATGGTCCAAAATGTAAACCGTAATGTAAACCATTTATTATGGTTGATAGCTATGTTTCAATATTTGTACATCAGCTGTAGCAAAAGTACCATCCACATATAAAATGTTAATAGTAGGAGAAGGGGGAAATGGTGAGGGCGTTTTATATATGGAAGTCCCTTGTATTCAGTATGTGACTTTTCTGTAACCTAAAACATCTTTGAAGACAAAATGAAAAATATAAGACACTAGGGGAATAAATGGAAGAAAATGTCACTGTACATATGGGACAACAGATATTATAGTGATGAAAGGGAAAACGTCAAAACGTTTTTTAAAATATTTTATCATTAGTTTCTATTATCCCAAATTTTTAAAAATTTTATTTGTATTTTATTTCTTATTTTTAAAATTGTCATTATTATTTCATTTTTATTAATTGTATTTCGCTATATTATTGGCTTCATTTTTTAAGAAGTTTTGTATCACAGAAGGGTATCAACTGTGGTAGGGAAGGATCATTGATGAGAGGTGTCAGTGATGGGGGATACATGGGTAGAAGTTCACCTGGGAATGCATACAATGCATATAACTGTGTTCAAATGTTCATGGGGAATTGTCACAATGGGTGAAGAGATACACAATACTGAAGGAATAGCAAGTTCCTATCCTGGGAAGCTTTGCCACATTCTCTAAAGGGACATCAAGAATCCCCGGAGTACATGGGCAATGGCTAGTGAAGGAGGATGGTCCATTGACAGGCCTTTGATATTGATGACTGTGCATATGAACCTTTACTCTTGAAATGGAAATTTAGCCTACTATTCTAGGGTGTCTAAGAGTTGCCTCCTGGGAGCCTCCTTGTTGCTCAAATGTGGCCTCTCTCTTAGTCAAGCTCAGCATATCAATACATTACTTTCCACAAAGTGTGGGACATGAACCCCGGGGATGACACTCCCTGGCACTAAGGGATTACTATCAAGCAACACACTAGCAATGCAACTGGAAAGAAACTTTGACCAAAAGGGGGAAAATTAAAGAAAAATGAGTTTATATGGCTAAGAGACTTCAAAGTGAGTCAGGTGGTCATTCCAGAGGGTACGGTTATGCACATCTCAGCAGGATCTCATTGGCTGTAAAAGTAGATGCTATACCAAATAACAGGCCTCCTGAGGGCTCTGGAGACTTCCAGACACTATAGTCAGGGCAGACAGCAAGGAGTTTGGTGCCTTGCCAGTGGGTCCTATTTTGGATTTTATGCTCTCAGGGTGACAAAGTTGGACTCAGTTGTCATTTCCCTACACATGGCTCTTCTGTTCTTCTGTTTGAAACTATAATTAGTACTAAAGATGGTAGGTGCACATCCAAGAGACTTAAATCTTTGGGCTGTCCATGTGCCAGCACGGCAGTGAATCTCAATGGAGTTGCAATACCTAATCTCCAGTTCATTGGTCTCACCCAGGACAACTAACAAGGCAGTGATGATGGACATCTACCATACCAAGGAACCGAGAGAGCCTACAACTGCAAGCAAGAGAGTCCTATCCATCAGCCCTAATGGATTGCAGCCCCCTCTCAGTTAGAGATGGAGTGAATATCACCATCCCAGAATCCTCAGGATTGGGGAATGAACTATGGACCAAAGTAGAATTCCTAGTATTATACTATAGACTTATTGTAATTCTAACAATGGAAGAAAGTATATCATTGATGTGGAGGCAGTGGCCATTGGAGGTTCTGAGGGCAGGGAGAGGGAATAATGTGTAATGCAGGGGCATTTCCGGGACTTGGAAATTGTTCTAAATGACATTACAACGACAGATATAGGCTATTATATATCTTGCCGTAACCTACAGAATTGGGTGAGAAAGAATATAAATGCCAAGGTAAATTTTATCCCATTGCTTAGTGGCAATGTTCCAAATTGTGTTCATCAATTGAAATGAATATACAACAGTAATGAAGGATGTTGTTAATGTGGGAAAGTGTGGGAGAGGGAGGAAGTGGGGCATATGGGAATCCACTATATTTTTTATGTAACATTTGTGTAATCTAAGTATCTTTAAAATTTTTTTTAATTAAAAAAAAAATCCTTCATTAGTGTGGTACATTTGCCACAAATAATGAAAACATTTTGGTGCATTGCCATTAGGTGTGGATTATAGTTTACATTGTAATTTACACTCTCCCCCTCACACTTTTGCAAGCTACTTTCAGTCTATGACTTGGCTTGTATTAAAGCTGCTGTTTGATAAAAATTAAATATGTTGTCATTGATATAAACCTGTTTGTTTCAACCAACTAAAATGATGGTCATAGACAGTGCTTTATTTTTTCTGTTGGTGTTACTGACTTGTGAGCATGCTTTAAGCGGAAATAAGCATGAATAACTTCCTTAAAAAGATGCAGCATTCAGTTCAGATATGTTATCCTGATTTTAAAGGTAGTTAGTGTGGTGCTATTAAATTTTTGTTCAGTTGATTTTCTCTTTTAAAGTCTGTTTACCCATGTTTAGGGTGCCCTTACTTTGACAAAGGAGAAGGAGTAGGAAAGCCTTAGAATTTTTGAGGCAAAAAAAACCTATATCTTACAATGTACTTTACCAAACTATTTTACATGGATGACACAAGTGTTCTGAATTTTTTTTTAAATGAACATTATTAAAAACAAGGTGTTATGTTATAAATTTATTTTTAATAAATAAAAAACCAGGAAAATTAGTATTATATGCTGCCTAAGAGTTACCTCCTGAAAGCCTCCTTTTTACTTAAATGTGGCCTCGCTCTAAACCAAACTCGGCATATAAACACAATACCATTCCCCCACCCCACCCCGGCATGGGACATGACTCATCATGATGAGCCTCCCTGGCACTGAGGGAATATTACCAAGCACCAACTAGCAACACATCTGTAAAAAGACCTTAACCAAAAGGGGGAAAAGGTAAAAACACATGAATTTTTACGGCTCAGAAGCTTCAAAGTGATTTGGGAGGTCATTTCAGAGGTTATGCTTATGCAGGTTTCAGTGGTATCTCATTGATGGCCACAGTAAGCAGAGCATAAAATAGCTGGAGTCCTGAAGGCTCTAAAGATTTCTAGAAACTATAAGCAGAACAGACAGCTCAGGAATTTGGCACCCTGTCAGCAGGCCTTCTTTTGGAATTTATGCTCCCAAGTGTAACAGAGTTAGACTCATTTGTAGGTTTTCTACACCTGGCTCTTCTGCCCCTTTTATTTGAAACCATAATTAGCCCTACACTTGATAAATATATGTCCCAGAGACTTGAATCTTTGGTCCACCCATGTGCCACTTGAGCCCTGAATTTCAGCTGAGTTGAAACACCTACTCTCCAGGTCATGAAACTCACCCAGGACAATGAACAAGGAATGATGATGGACAATGCCCAATCCAATTACCAGAGAGTGTCTGCAACTGCAAGCAAGATAACTCCATCCATTTGCCCCACGGGATCTAAGCCCCTCTCAATTAGAAGCAGAGTGGGCATCACTATCCTCAAATCCTCAAGATTTGGGAATGAACAATGGACAAAAATAGACTTATTATTATTCTAACAATGGAAGAACTCTTATTGATGTAAAAGCAGTGGTCACCAGAGGTTCTGAGGGATGGGAGAGGGAAGAATTGGTGTAATATGGGGGCATTTTTGGGACATCGTATTTGTCCTGAATGACTTTGCAGTGATGGATTCAGGCCATTGTATATTTTGTCATAACATACAAAATTGTGTGGGACAAAATGCAAACTATAAGGTAAACAGTAGGCCATGGTTAGTAGCAATGCTTCAATATGTGTTCCTTAATTGTAACAAATGTACCACACTAATGAAGGAGGTTGTTAATGTGGAAAAATATGGGAGAGGGAGGAAGTGAGGCATATGGGAATCCCTTATATTTTTTATGTAACATTTATGCAATCCAAAGCTTATTTTAAAATTTTAAAAATTAATTATAAAAAATACAATAAAATATATATGGCATGATTAATTAAATCACAAAGCCTGAGTATTACAAAAAAATTGTCAATTTGAACTGGAGAGATTACTGACTTAATTCACCAGCTGTTGAACTTGTGACCAACTATGTGCTTTGATCCAAATACAGATTTACTGCTTTCAGACAGAATTGAGTCAGACAGATGATATAGAACCTAAGGGATGAAACCGTCTCCCTCTTTGCACAGAATGATATTTCAGACTTGATGAATTGTTAAATAGACCTCTCACTGAAGTTGTCAACATCCACCAACACTTTGGAGCTCCTTCTGGTAGGAATAACAAAGGAACTCCTAACAAATTTTTACCTCAGAGGCCCAACCCAGACATCAACACACCAAACTTTTTAATGACCCGATTCTACTGTGTGGAGTCTGTTAGCAAAAGCTTAATGAGTACTTCTCCTCTGGGATTTTCTGTCTCAGAGGACTCATGAATCTGAGATCAATTATTCCCTGGGATTTATTCCCCTTAGTCTTAAAATAATGATTCTTGAGGCTTGTACTTCTAAATTGGAAAAAACTGTTCTAAGTACCACTCATGTTATGAAAACTGAACTCTTCAGCCCCTCCTTTAACAAATTCTATCTCCATCCAGAAACACAGATCAGGCACCTGGGATTAAGTCTAGGATATTCTCTCTTACTAATGCCTTATTATTGATCATATCAATATCCCTAATTATATTCTCAAAGAAATAGTTTAGGACATTAGATACATTGTTAATTATAAATATTTATAATAAAAGTCATTTTAGTATTATAAAATTGTGGCATATAAGTGTATTATTAAATCAGCATATTTTTTCAAAGGATCTTGTATTCATCCACCACTGTGCCAAGCATTCTAGTAGAAAATCAGGTAGAAAATTTCATAGCCTTTTAACTCATGTACTTTATAATTGGTCTAAATTTTTAATTATTCTATTTATTTATTTTAATTTTTTTGAATAATAATTTTTTAAAAATTTAAAATACGCTTAAATTACATAAATGTTATGCAAAAACTATAAGGATTCCCACATGCCCCACCATCCACACCTCCCCACACACACACACAACGTCCTTCATTAGTGCAGCACATTCACTGCAATTGATAGATGCATCCTGGGGCCCTGCTACGAAGCATGAACCATAGTTCACACTGCAGTCAACACAGTTCTGCATGCTATGCGATGACATAAAATAGCCTGTATCTGTCATTGCATTGTCATTCAAGACGATTCCCAAGTCCTAAAAAAGTCCCTGCATTACAACTGTTTCTCCCTCTCATTGGCCCTCAGAGCCCCCAGCAGTCACCGGCTCCACATCAATGCTGCAATCCCTTCAATTGTTAGAATCACAATATGTCTATAGTAGAATACTAGTAAGTCCACTCGGGTCCATAGTTCTTTCCCTATCTCAAGGACCCTGGGAAGGTGATGCCCACTCCACTTCTAATTGAGAGGGGGTTCATATCTCATGGGGAAGATGGATAAGACTACTTTGCTTGCAGTTGCAGACACTCTGTTCCCTGGGATTGTCGTTGTTGATCATCATCTACTTGTTAGCTGTCCTGGGTGAGTCCAATGAGCTGTAGAGTAGGTGTTGCAACTCCACTGAGGCTCTGGGCCCAGCTGCCACATGGAAAACTCATGTCTCTTGGACATACACCCACAAATGCCGGCACCAAGTATAGGTTTAAATAGAAGGAACAGATGAATTATGTGTAGGGAAGGCTTAATTGAGTCCAACTCTTGTCACTCTCAGGGACAAAAATCCAAAGTAGGGCCCACTGGCCAGGCACCAAATTCTGGAACTGTGAGGCATGACGTACCTGGGTGTCTCCAGAGCCCTCAGGAGCCCCACTATTTGGGGGTAGTACCTCTTTGGCTGTCTATGAGATCCTACTGAGCTGTGCATAAGCGTTACCTCTGGGATGACCTCCCAACTTAATTTGAAGTCTCTTAGCCATATAAACTCATTTGTCTTTACCTTTTCCCCCTTTTATTCGAGGTCTTTTTTCAGTTGCATTGCTAGTAGGTACTTGGTAGTAATCCCTTGGTGCCAGGGAAGTTCATTCCTGAGAGTCATGTCCCACGCTGGGGGGGAAGGTAATGCATTTATATGCTAAGTTTGGCATAGAGAGAGGCCACATTTGAGCAACAAGGAGGCTCTCAGGAGGCAACCCATAGGCACCCCAGAACAGTAAGCTAAGTTTCCATTTCAAGAGCAAAGACTCATAAGGCTAGTCATCAATATCAAGGCACCATCAGTGGATCATCCTCTTTGCAAGAATGAATTCACCTCACAATGATAGCTGCCAAGGTAAAAAAAACATAAACTGATTGACAGGCATCAAATATATAAATAAAGAAACACTCTTTCAAAAGGGCTAAAGGAGAATCATATTGGCAAATGTTGGGTATGCCCAGTCAAGCTCTCTTCAAGGGAGAAAGTTGTTGAATATTTTTATAAACAATTGCCAGAAGGTAGAAACAAACCAAGTGTCCATAAAACAATGAATAGTAACACAAAATGTGTTATATACAAGCCATGAAATATTATTCAGCCATGAAAAGGAATAAAGTTCTGATACATGAGACAACATAGATGAACTTCGAATACATCATGTTGAGTGAAATAAACTAGACACAAAATGATAACTACTGTGTGATCTCCCGCTATGATATAATTCAAATAAGCAAATTCATAGATCAGAATCTAGAATATAGGTTACCAGGGGATGGTGATGGGACAGGGACTAGGTAGTTAAGGCTAGGTGCAGAGTACCTATTTAGAAAGATGAAAATGTTTTGGTAATGGATGGTAGTGATGGTAGCACAACATTGTGAACATAATTAACAGCACTGAATGTGGTTAAAGGGGAAATGTTAGGTTATATTTATGATAATAGAATAATTTTTAAAAATCCATGGAACTGCATTGCGCAGTCTACCCAAAGTTAAACCGTGGACTATGCTTAATAGTACAATCATGAAAATGTGCTTTCATTAATTGTAACAAATGTACCAATGCAAGGTCTTAATAATAGAGTGGCATATTGAGAATTCTGTATTTTATGCATGATTTTGCTGTAAATCCACAACTTCTCTAATAAAGAATGTGTGTGAGAGAGAGAGAGACAGAGAGACAGAGAGAGAGATCACAGGAATTCAAGGCAGGGGCCATAGGACAACATATCTTTTCAGGAGAAAAGACACTTTAAACAAGATGCAAGGTCTTTCTCTGCAAACATGCTCTTATCTTTTCTCTCCCCACCCCCCCACCCCCATCCAGCTTCCTTTCCTTTCCCTTCTGCTTCCCTCACTGTTGCCGGGTAGGCTCTGGGTTCGTGAAAAC
>JAKSZT010008638.1:1486402-1506919 GCA_026826555.1 Tolypeutes matacus | reverse complement strand
TTCATCAATTTTAACAAATAAACCACACTAATGAAAGATGTTGTTAATGTGGTGTGGGAGGGGGAGGCTTAATTTTCTTGTTTCAACACTCACCCAGTTTATGCAACCCTTTAAGTTTTTTCTGGAGTTTTGAGGTAGATGACTCTGACAGTTTTTATGACTTTTTTCAAAAATTCTATGGGAAAATAGCATCCTGGACCATTTTCGCTGCCATCTTGGTCTATTGAACTCTCCAGTTAGTGAGTTTTTAAAAAAGAAAATTAAATATGCAACTGTAGGTACATAATCAATTTCAACTCTGACACAGTAGTTCAAGGGAGAGGAAAAAAAAGAATAAATTCATCTTACCTAAAATAAATTCTAGGGTTGGGGGAACAAAGAAACTGATAAACCAAAACATGTAGTTGCTTTGTTATTTTTATTGTACTTCACAAAGTTTGAAGAATTAAGCTTGGGCAGAGGGTTTCCTTGAATACTGAGGCTAAAAGTATAATTAAAAGATTAATTCAGGTTAAGAGTGATGACAATTAATGTGATTTTCATTTCCAAGAAGGGACCTCCCCTCTTAGTAATCAATCTTATTTATCTTATTTCCAAAAATAATCGAGTGCATCTTTCTAAGAAAACCATTAGTCTGATAAACATCCTCGAAACTGTGGCACTTTAAGTTAGTTTGAGTTATGTGACAATTCCTTTATTATGACCCATCCTGATAAAATATGAAATATTTAAAGAATGATATTACCATACAGACTAATAATGGAAATGTATTTGAGTGATATGGTATTTGGGGCTTTTACATTAAAGAATAACTGCAACGGCCTTTCTGGCTTACTTGGGGAATAACTCAAAATTTGTGGAGGGTGCACAATAAAGGAATTGGTACACGGTGCTTACATCTTGACTAAGTAATGGTAAGTTGAGTTTTGGATAACTAAGAATCAAATATCATTGGGGCATCCAGGAAAAAATATCTTGTGAAAGATAATATATTTGAGATGAACAAGGAATTAGACATCCTGTAAAGCCTTTAGATAAAAGATGGCATCATTGTAGAAAGAATGGTGAGTTCTTCAGGCTTGCCCTGGACAACTAACTAAATGATGATGATGGACAAGTTCCATTCCAAAAAACAAGGTGTATCTAGAATTGCAAGCAAAACAATTCCTTCCATTTGCCCCATAATATCTAAGTCCCTTCTCAGCCTAAAGCAATCAAAATGGATGGGTTTGTACAAGTAAATAGATATAAATTAGACATAGACAAGAGTAACCAGCACTTATACACAGCTTACCATGAAAGATGATAGATAAATAAATAGATAGATAGATAAATAGATAGAAAGGTAGATGGATGATAGATATATAGAGATGGAGATAGAGACACAAGTATATAAAATTTTTTCAAAAAAACATAAAAACATATTTATATTTAAACGAGGAGACTGTAACGCAGAAATGTTAAGTGACTTGGTTAAATCCATGAGTGTTCGAGACTTAAACTCAGTAAGTAGCTCTCCCGAGATTCTGCACTCTTACCTCTACAATATACAGTAGAGAGATTCAAGAGCCATGTAGGAAAAAAAGTGTGAGAGAAGAGAGAGCTGTCTTCATATAAACAGATAGATGATCAGGCTTTGTGTAGAGGATTTCATTATACACACCAACACAGCTTCAGAATGATGACATATAGTGACTGAAAATTAAAAGATGCACTTATCCTCTAAATCTTGTCCCTTTAATTACAGCCATAAATAAGGTGAACTTCATGGAAGGAGAAAACATGAGTTCCCCAAGTACATTTGTCTTGTTGGGCTTCTCAGATCATGCATGGCTGGAGATGCCTCTCTTTGGTGTGGTGCTGATTTCCTACATTCTGACCCTGGTGGGGAACAGCTCAATCATCCTTCTCTGCCTGGTGGATCCCAGACTCCAGACACCCATGTACTTCTTCCTGGGCAACCTCTCTTTGCTGGACCTCTGTGTCACCACCACCATTGTGCCTCAGCTACTGACCAACCTCTGGGGACCAAAGAAGACCATTGCCTCCTGGGGCTGCATCACTCAGGCTTACCTCTTCCACTGGACAGGGTGCACCGAATGTGCCCTGCTGGCAGTGATGGCCTTCGATCGCTATGTGGCCATATGCCGGCCACTTCAGTACACTCTAATTATGTGTCCTCAGGTGTGTGTGCAGCTGGCATCTGTAGCCTGGTCTAGTGGCCTGGCCAATTCTGTGCTTCAAGCCACCCTTACCCTCCAACTTCACCGCTGCGGTCACCAAACCCTGGACCATTTCTTCTGCGAGGTACCTGTTCTGATCAAGCTAGCCTGTGGAGACACCACTGCTAATGACCTGTCCCTGGCCATAGGAGCCATCCCTTTTGTACTGGTGGCTCCTCTGCTTGTGCTGGTCTCTTATATCTTCATCGCCAGGGCTGTGCTGAAGTTACCTTCAGCTGAAGGAAGGTCTAAGGCCCTCAGTACCTGCAGTTCCCACTTGGCAGTCATCATAATGTACTATGGGCCAGCCATCTACATGTACCTCCAGCCTCCTGCCAATAGCATTCAGGCCAAATTCATGTCCTTCTTCTATTGCATTATCACACCACTGCTGAACCCACTCATCTACACCTTAAGAAACAAGGATGTGAAAAGCGCATTGAAGAGGATCCTACAATATCAAGGATGGGTGAAATCCTAAAATGTGTAAAAGTCATAAAAAGCCATCGTATCTCTGCCTGTCTCCTGGAACAATCACATGCACACTAGGAACAAGTACTAGGACCTCTAGGATTCCAAATGAATGTCCAAGAACTCCAAGGAATGATTTCCCATCTCTCAATATTGACCATCCTGTTGTTCAGAGAAACGTGTCGTTCAAAAAAGTACTATTTTTTGGAATATCAAATAGAGTTATTGTGCCCCTTCCCTTTTTTTTTTTAATTAATTTATTTTTTATTGTGGGTAAAAATCTAATTTTTCACAATACGTACCAATATTTGTAAAATGATATATAAATATAAATGCTTATATGTGCATTTGCTTACAAAAATGTTATATATATATATATATATTTTTTTTTTTAAGAGGTGCTTGGATTACCCAAATATCACAAGGAACCCACAGGGATTCCCATGTTCCCCACCTCCCACACACCCCCACCACATCCCACACAAACATCTCCCACAAGTGTGGCCCATCACCCTCAATGGACTTACACATCCTGGGGCCCTGCCATCAACCATAGACCACAATTCACATCATAGACCACACTCTCTCCCACACAGTTCTGAATGTTGTGTGCTGATTTAAAATTGTGCCCCTTCTTGATACTGTCCTAATCTTTCCAGCAGATAGAACAAGCAGCAAAGTTCACACATAGTTGGAGGGTGAATGGCAAACATCATTTCAAATTCCGTCCTGCAAAAACTCTCCTTTACTAGATGCAAATAAATTTGCTAAAAACTTCTTTTCAAATCTTAACAAGGTTTTAAAATGAAATTTGCCTTAGATTCATCACAGTTTCTACACAAACCTTTTTCACACTCTCCTCTTTCTGTCTCACAAGCTTACTCCTTCATCAAACACCTTGTCATCCTAAAATGTATCATATTCTTACTTCATCAATGCCCTGCTCCTCTCTCTTTGACCATTTATTCAAAATAATAATTTTACCCTTAGAATAACAAATTCACTTCACTTCCTTCAATTAATTTATGAAAAATATAATATTATTGCAATATATATTTATATTTCTTACATATGTATAAGACATTATCTGTATTTGGTTTCTCCATTTCACTATAAACTTTCAAAGATTAGGGGACTCCTTCTTCCTTTATATAAATGTGCAGAGTGGGCCCTGAGTCTCTTTTCCTGTATACCCCAATATTTGTGATGATGCTAAATCATAGTCACAAGAGCAATAATAAGTACAACATGCTTGTAGCAAGAGACAACAAGAGCAAGTATCCCAAATAGTCTCAGACCCCAGGGAAAACAAGGTTTGAGCTGAATTTTAGTAAGAAATTAAAATATTTTAGGGAAAGATATGAAAAGGCTTTAGGGCATGGGTGGGAGCAGGCATGTGCATGTGTAGCCATCAACCACACTCTGGACTGAGCCATATTTCTCAGTCTCGGTGATGTATGTCAGCTTCCAGTGGCTGGTGTTCTCTCTATATGGCATCTGCAGCCCTTGTCCTCTCTCTTTAGCCACACAGGTCTCATTTTTCGTGATGTCCAGTAACTGCTGTGGCCCAGCTCCCTCTCATGTCCATTTTCAACCCCAGCACTAGTAGAAAGAATAATTTGATGGGGCTAATGACATTACCATACAACATAAGGAGTGCTTTTGAGGTTGAAAACCTTTGGATCTTTTATCAAATTCAGTAATTATTGAGTCACTCATGCTGTGTATCAGCTATGGATGACACACTTTATAACACAGATTTTTATTTTTTAAGAAATTACCATCAACACAACAAATAAAAATTATTGGAAATTATTAGTAAACATAGCATATTTACGGTTTTCCATTAGGCAAGGTCTTAAACTCTTTTCAGCTTCATAGGGTGATTTACAAGGAGCCATGTGTATAAAAGGTGACTTTTGGAAATTTGGACACAGTATTGTACTGCATTATGACATCTGGAGGCCTATGGGCAGTTAATTCCTCCTGTGTGAAGTACCATCAGCAGTACAAATAGTTACCCCATGAAGTCACCTCCTAGCACTAATCTTTTTTTTTAATACATAATTTTTTTATTAGAGAAGTTGTGAACTTACAAAACAATCATAAAAATGTGCAGAATTTCCATACAACAGTCCTCCACCAACACATTACATTGCTGTGGAACATTTGTTAGAGATTATATGAGACAATGTTATCAGAATATTACCACTAATTATGGTATCTCATATATATTTTGTATATTTTTCTATACCCCCCTATTATTAACATAGTACTTCTTTGACATTGATGCAAGGATATTACAATATTGCTGTTAACTATAGTCCATAGGTTGTATTCATTGTATTTTTCCATGTGTCACCATAGTCTTGCCACCTTGTAATAGTGATGCACATTTGATCTAGTTCAGAGAAGAACAGTCTTGTATTTGTACTATTAACTACAGTTCTCCTCCAGGTTCAACTTTCATTATTTGAAGAAAACATGATCCTATACCTAGAAAGTCCGGAAAAATCTACAACAAAGCTACTGGAACTAGCACTAATCTTAATTGAGTGCATGTTCTTAACTTATAAGAACTTCTCACTTTTCCCAGAGTTATCTGAAGTAGAACTTCAGGCATTATATATAGGAAATGCCTGGCACAGAAGCTGAGAGGTGGTTGGTGCTCATTAAATGCTGATGTACTTCCCTTCTCCTCCCAATATTTATTAGGAAATGTTTTTTTGTATTATGAGCATTTATAGAAGGAGATCCAAAAGTGATGAATTAGTGAGGGCGGTTTTGTGTGAGAAGCAAAAGCTGGGCTATAGTGAAATCAGAAATATGACGTGAAATGAAGGAGGAAGCCATAAAAAATTGGCAATTCCAGGCAGGAGGACAAGAAAGGCACAAAGCCTAGGTGTGGGTGAGCCTTTCTTGTGGTTAGATTTGAAGAGTATGATGGAATGGGAGTGAGTAGAAGAAAGTTGAAGAGGGCAAATTTGAGATTTTATGTTAGGCCCTTTCTCATTGTGCCAGCTCATTTCTTGATTTGACTGTTTTAATTAGAGCTTCTGGCCAATCTGCATGCCATCTGAACAGACTGGAAATACATAAATGATGAGAAATGTATGTGTATGTGTGTGTGATGAATGAAACTTGTTAATATCAGCTAAGTAAAAAGCTGCCATTTATAAACCTTATTCTCAAGATTCAGTCTCTTGCACAATAATCCTGGTTATGACACTGAAAGTTAAACAGATGTTTGCCTTAATCTGGTTACGTAAATTACAAGAATTTTAGGCTGAATTTTAGATTAAAGAAGGAGATCCTTTGTACTGACAGGCAATAAATTCCCCATAGTCAAGTTCCCATTCACCTTTCTCACAAATCTGCTTCTGGAAATTACACATATTGCTGTGAATTTGATTTTTCCTACTGTATGTTAGTGTGGGTAACAACAGGGTCTAGCAAACACCAAAGGTGATTTCAGCAGCAACTGCCAGGCTTTATGACAACATTAGATGATACATAGTTAGATTAGATATAAAGATAATAGATAGATGGATGTAAATGTATATAGGGTAGAATGATATAGTTACAGATAAATACACAGAGAGAGAAAAATAGATGATGGATGGATAGATAGATAGATAGATAGATAGATAGATAGATAAACAGATATGAGGTTATATATATTTTAAGGGATATCAATCATAAGTATATCAAAGAGTCACAGTCTTGCTTGCAAGTACAGTATAGGTACAGTCCTTAACACAACATGTGATGACAGCTAAGGTGGAGGGATTTGAAAATTCTCAGAAGAAGCTGCAGGGGTTCCATGTGAGGATACAGTCTCTGCCCTGGGGCAGGTACTAACTCAAGAAGATGTGTTCCAACTTTCTAGGTAATTGGAAGCCTTTACTATATCATTGCTCTTAAGACCTGACTTAGGAAGAAACTTTCATCAGGAATGGGAATGATGGCTTGAATAAGGAAGAGAAAGCCCACAGGGGAACAGCAGCTTTAACAGCAGACTCGATGGTCTCGGACCCAGGACCACATGGTGGGCTATAACTGCATGTGTCTAGGACATTGTGCAGGGGGAAACAATATGACATGTCACTGATGAACTACAGAAACTGAGGAGTAAAATATTATTTGAAATAACCTGAATATGTTGAGTCAGGGTGACAGTCAGAAACTGGGAGGAGGTGATTTGAAATTGGGGTGGCTCATAGGTTAAATTAAGAAATCTCTGTTACCAATGTCAAAAAGAAGGTTCGAGCACAGTGAGGAAATCACAGCTGGAGACAAAAGTCTGAGAGAAATATGCTTAAAGGTTATGGAGGCATACACGGAGATGATTGTGTTCACCCACAGAAGCAAAGCCAAAGCCTTGGGGAACAATTCCGTTCATGTAGTGAGAAGGTGGAAAAGGCCACAGTGGACTTCAACAAGTGCAGGGGGCAGAACCCAGAAAGAAATACACGTGAAAAGAGCTGGAAAACAGGGCATCAGATATAGGACAAGAACCATCAAACTGGGATGACCCCTGGCTTTGAGGTGGAGAAGGCCTGTGTGTGAGTCATATATTGAACTAGTAATTTTTAAATGTCACTCCTCCTCAAATCCCTTCGGAATGCTCTCCTTGCCTCTTTCCCTCCCTTGGCATAGCTACCCTTCATCGCTCTTTTCCAGCATCCTCTTTAATCTCAGTCATGCTCTTGTTCTAAAAGGCTCTTCCTGCTTTCCAGTTCACCATCTCCATTTTTTGAAAGCACAGTGCTAGGCCACTGGAGGCTGTGGGGCCAGGGAGAGGGAAAAGCAGTTGCAATACAGGGGCTTTTTCGGAACCTGGGAATTGTCCTGAGTGACATTGCAACGACAGATATAGGCCATTTCATATCATCATATAACATGCAGAACTGTGGGAGAGAGAGTGGTCTATAATGTGAAGTATGGTCCATGCTTAATGGCAAAGCCCCAGGATGTGTTTATCAATTGCAATTAATGAGTCACACTAATGAAGGACGTTTATGTGGGAGGTTGTGGGAGGTGTGGGAGATAGGACATATGGAAATCCCTATATTATTTGTGTAACATTATGTAATCTAAATATCTTTTTGAAAAATAAGAAAACGTACAATGCTAGAGAGAATAAAGTAAAAGAGCAAGAGCTTTCAGTCCTGGCTTCACCACTCACTGCTATGTAAACAAACTAAAGCAGAACAAATATCCTCTCAGAGCTACTCTTTACTTAATGATAGAATGGAGGTGAAAATATCTACCTTCTGGGCTGTTAAAGAACTAAGTTAGATAAATATGTATAGTTATCATCACAGTCTCTGGCACATAGGGGAATTCTTAAAAACTTTTATTTATTATTAAAGGTAGCACATCTCTACCCTTCTATCATTCTTGCTTCTCCACACTTTTATTTCTTCCTTCACTACCCCTTTAATTTCTCCCTTTCTTCCACACTTTAGGGAAGAAAAATTAGGATCAGAAATCTAACACACAGAAGAAAGGGAAATGACACGATTCCTTTTCAACTTAAAACCTGGACTAACCAGACTTTCCCCTGCCACAGTTCACTGAATCAAAACCAGTGTCCTAAGCTCTTGTTAAAAGTATAATTGTGTTCTAGGAGGTTTATCTCAAAGGAGACTTCTGATAGAATAGTGGGAGGAAGTACAATAATTACATGTCCCACAAGAATATCAGGAACTTTATAGCACATAATATGTAATTTTGGCACAAGAGAAGGAGGAAAGTAAATTTGAACTTAATTATCAATATAAACCCAGAGTTCATTAGAACACAAAACTAGGGGGAGGGTTGTCATATCATCTAAGCCAAACAGATCTCCATGAATTTTATAGTTTATGCATAAAACAACAAATAAAATGATAAAAATGAATCTTTTATAAATTACATGCACACAGATTTATTTACTTTTCAATCTTATCATGAGCCATATATCCACCATATATCCAGAGTCCTCAGGAGCCCCACTAATTGGGGTAGTATTGACTTTGAAAGTCAATGAGATCCTGCTGAGATGTGCATAAGTGTTACCTCTGGGATGACCTTCCAACTCACTTTGAAGTCTCTTTGCCATATACACTCATTTGTCTTTACCTTTTCCCCATTTTATTTGAGGTCTTTGTCCAGTTGCATTGCTAGTTGGTGCTTGGTACTAATCCTTCAGTGCCAGGGAGGCTCATCCTTAGGAGTCGTGTACCATGCTGGGGGGAATGTAATGCATTTATATGCTGAGTTTGGCTTAGAGAGAGGCCACATTTAAGCAACAAGTAGGCTCTCAGGAGGCAAGTCTTAGGAACCACACAACACTAGGCTAAGTTTCTATTTCAAAAGCAAAGGCTCATAAGCATAGTCGCCAATATCAAGGGCCCATCAATGGATCATCCTCCTTCACCAGTCATTGACACGACACATGGGAGAATGTTGCTGGCTCATTAGAGAATGTGGTAGAGCCCTCCAGCATGGGAATTCAATATATTCTGGGTTATTGTGTGAGTATCCCTCCACTCTGATAATGCCCTATGAGCATTTGAACATATTTATATATCTTATATGTATGCCCAGGTGAACTTCCTCCCATAAATCCCCCATCACTAACACCCCACATCAATGATCATTCACTGCGCCAATTGTAACCCATCTGTGATCAAAAGCCTCTTCAAAAACGAAGCCATTAAAATATCTGAATACAATAAGTAGGGAAATGTAATAACAATGATAGGTTGAAATATAAAAAATAAAATACATAAAAATTTAAAAAAACTAAAAATTAAATTAAATTAAAAGATTGGGATATTAAAAAAATAATGAAAAATTAAAAAAAATTTTTTTTACCATTTTGCCTTTCATCACTGTAATATCTAGTGTCCTGTCTGTACAGTGACATTTTCTTCCATTTATTCCCCAGTGTCTTACAATTTTTCATTTTGTTTTCAAAGAAGTTTAAGGTCACAATAAAGTCACACACAGAATTCAGGGGACTCTCATATACCCAACATCCTCCCCCCTTTCCCCTTCCCATATTAATACCTTTATATATGTGGATACTACCTTTGTTATAACTGATATACAAATAGTGATACATAGCTACTAAACATGGTCAATGGTTTACATTATGCTTTATATTTTAGACAATACACCTTTGTAAATTTTGGTGATTTTTAACATGGCCTGTGTCCATCTTTGCAAAATCATGTAAAAATCTTCCATTGCCCACTAAATATCCCCTGTTTGATTTATTCTATTCCTCCCTCTCCCTCCACTCAGGGCCCATGCTGAACCCCTGGCTTCACTCCTCGGATGACAAGATTCATAGTTATTTGCAGCAACACTGAGGTCTTGACACACTGCTTTGTCCTCCCCTATTAGGAGCTGCCCATGCTTTCGAGAGACTCTGTTCATGAACAAATATATCCTCCCCAGGTGGGAGTCCAACAACTTCCCACTCATTATGTGCCCACTGATACAACACATTATAAAAAATGTGAATGAAAAAATTATCATTCATACACTCCCTAGAAGCTCACTCCAGGTATACCCTGTACCGAATGTCCCCCCATCCAGCACCCTAAACCAGTAAGCCTTCCTTGTCATATTGCCATAAGAACATTACCATATTTGTACTTTCATCCATATATCTGCAAATCCCAGGGTTCATCTGGTCCTTCTCCCAGCCCTCCACCCAATTCCCTGGACCTTACAATCCTTCCTCCCCAATCTACCCACCTGTCAACACTGCATCACCCACTCAATAATATCATTACCTTTCTGTCCTATCCCTTCAATGCGCAACTACTCACTTTCCCCGTACCATAGATTACATCCATATGGGTGTTGGCTCACAATCTTCTCCCTTTCTATTTCCTGTAAACCTATCTTACAGACAATAGCTCTTGAGTCTGCTCAATTTGCTTAATTCATATCAGTGAGGTCATATACTGTTCATCCTTCAATGCCTGGCTTACTTCACTCAACATAAGGCCCTTAAGATTCATCTATGTTATCTGGTGTATTAGCACTGTATTCCTTCTTAGAGCTCAGTAATATTCCATTGTATGTATGTACCACATTTTGTTTATCGATACATCTGTTGATGGGTATTTGGGTTGATTACAACTTTTGGCAATCATTAATAATGCCACTATGATCATTGGTGTGCATAAATATGATCATGTCTTTGCTTCCAATTCTTCTGGGTGTATACCCAGCAGTGGAATTGCTGGATCATATGGCAGTTCTATAGTTAGTTTTTTGAGGTCCACAATGGTTGGACCATTCTACATTCCCACCAGCAGTGGATGAGGGTTCCCATTTCTCCACATTCTCTCCAACACTTATAGTCCTCTGTTTTTCTAATAGCTGCCAGTCTAATGTGTGTAAGGTGGTATCTCATTGTAGTTTTTACTTGCATTTCCCTAATAGTTAGTGATGTTGAACATCTTTTCATAGGATAATTAGCCATTTGTATTTCTTCTTTGGAGAAGTGTCTTTTCAAGTCATAGCCCATTTATTAAATGGGTTGTTTGTCATTTTAATTTCAAGGTATAAGAGTTCTTTTTATACACTGGGTCTTAGACTCCTAACAGTTATATGGTTACCCATTGGGTAGGCTGCTTTTTTACTTTCTTGATAATGTCCTTTGAGGTGCAAAAATTTATAATTTTGAGGAGATCCAATTTATCTGTTTTCTTTTGCTGCTCGTGCTTTGGTGTGAAGTTTTGGGTGTGAAGTTCATGAAAGCATTTTCTATTACAAGGTCCTGTAGATGCTCCCCTACATTATCTTCCAATGTCTTTATGGACTTGGCACTTATATTTAGAACTTTGATCCATCTTAAGTTGATTTTTGTATAACGTGCGAGATGGTGTATCCCTCTCATTCTTTTGGATATGGATATCCAGTTCTCCGAGCACCATTTGCTGAAGAGGCCATTCTCTCCCAGTTGAGTGGGCTTGGTGGTCTTGTCAACTATCAGATGACTGTATATGCAAGGATCTATATCAGAACTCTCATTTTGATCCCATTGGTCGGTATGTGTGTCTTTTTGCCAATACCATGGAGGTTTTGTTTTGTTTTGTTTTCCTTTATTCTTTTTTTTTATTAATTTTTTATTTTTTTAAAAGATACTTAAATTACATAAATGTTACACAAAGAATATAAGGATTCTCCTATGCCCCATCTCCTACACCTCCCACAAACTCCACCATAAACATCCTTCATTAGTGTGACACATCACCTGCAATGGATATATACATCTAGGGCTTTGCCATTAATCATGGACCATAATTCACACTGTAGACCACACTCTCTCCCACACAGTTCTGCATGTTACATGATGACATAAAATGGCCTATATCTATCATTGCAAAGTCACTCAGGACAATACCCAAGTCCCAAAAAAGCCCTTCTATTACAACTGCTTTTCCCTCTCCCTGGCTCCAGAGCATCCAGTGGCAACTGGATTCACATCAATGTAATTTCTTCCATTTCTTGAATCACAATATGTCCACGGTAGAATATCAGTAAGTTTACTCTAGTCCATAGCTCTTCCCCCCAATCCTGAGGAGTCTGGGATGGTGATGTCCACTCAACCTCCAATTGAGAGGAGGCTTATATCCCATGGAGTAGATGGATGGGATTATGCTCCCTGCAGCTGAAGACTCTCTCCATTCCCTGGGATGGCCGTGTCCATTATCATCTCCCCACCAGCTGTCTTGGGTGAGTCCATGAGCTGTGGAATAAGAGTTTCTGCTCCACCTAGGTTCCGGGCCCTGCTGGCACATGGACAGCCTAAAGACTCAAGTCTCTAGACTTACACCTACAAACTCCAGCACCAAGTATAGGTTTGAATAGAAGGGACAGATGAGCCATGTGCAAGGAAGACATAGTTGAGTTCAACTCTGTCACTCTCAGGAGCACAAAATACAAAGTAGGGCCCACTGGAAAGGCAGAAAACTCCAGAGCTATCTGCCCTGACATGGGATGTGGATGTCTCCAGAGCCCTCAGGAGCCCCACTGTTTGGAGTGGTATCCACTTAGAATTCTATGAGATCCTTCTGAGATGTGCGTAAGCGTTACCTCTGGGATGACCTCCCAACATATTTTGAAGTCTCTTAGCCATAAAAACTCATTTGTCTTTACCTTTTCTTCCTTTTATTCAAGGTCTTTTTCCAATCGCATTGCCAGATGGTGCTTGGTATCAATCCCTCGGTGCCAGGGAGGCTCATCCCCAGAAGTCATGTCCTACACTGGGAGTAAGGAAATGCATTCATATGTTGAGTTTGGTTTAGAGAAAGGCCACGTTTGAGCAACAAGGAGGCTCTCAGGAGGCAACCCTTAGGCACTCCATAACAATAGGCTAAGTTTCAATTTCTAAGGCAAAGACTCATAAGGCTAGTCATCAATAGCAAGGCCTCATCAGTGGATCATCCTCCTTCGTCAGTCACTGGCCTTGCACTTGCTCCCTTAGAGAATGTGGTGGAGCTCTCCTGGTTGGGAATTCAGTATTCTCTCATTTATTGAGTGATTCTCCACCTACTGTGACAATGCACCATGAACATTTGAACACTTTTATATACCTCATATTTATGCTAAGGTGGACTTCCTCCCATGCATCTCCCATTCCTGACACCCCACACCAATGATCCTCCCTGCCCCCATTGTGACCCTTCTGTGATCCAAAGCTTCTTCAAAGATGAAGCCATTACAATAGTTGAAAACCAATTAATAGGAAAATGAAACAATAACGATAAGTTTAAATGTAAGAGATAAAATACATTAAAATTTTTTAAAAACTAAAAACAAAATAGAATTTTAAAAATTGGGATATTGAAAAAATGAAAAATATTAAAAAAAAACTTTTGACCTTTTGCCTTTAATCACTGCAATATCTGGTGCCCAGTCTGTACCATGGCACCTTCCCCTTCTCATTCTCTAGAATCTCACTACTTTCATTTTGTTTTCAAAGTAGTTTGAGGTCACAGCAAAGTCACACACAGAATACAAGAGACTCTCATATACCCAACATCCTGCCACTTTTCTCCCACCCATATTAATACTTTTTTATATGTGGATGGTAGCGTTGTTATAAATGATATACAAATAGTGAAACATAGTTATTAAACATTGTCAATGGTTTATACATTATGGTTTACATTTTAGACCATACACTTTTATAAATTTTGGTGGTATTTACCATGTCCTGTGTCCATCAATGTATGGTAATGAAGAATATTTCCACTGGTTTATCCTCCCCTGTTAGGTGCTGTCCTTGCTCTTGAGAGACTCCCACCTATAAATTCCTGAAAAAATCATTCCTCCCAAAGATGGGATTCCAACTCCTTCACACTCATTATGTGGGTCTCCACCCACTAATACAAGACATTATGAAGCCAGTGACTCTTCCTTGTGCTGATATCATGCAGTTTTGACCACTGTAGCTTTGTAGTACTTACTAAAGACATGTTGCATGATTCCTCTGATTTCACTTTTCTCTTTCAATATTTGTTTGGATATTTGGGGACACTTGCCCTTCCAAATAAATTTTGTAGTTAGGTTATCCAATTCATTAAAAAATGTTGTGTTAACATTTAATGGGATTGCATTAATCTGTAGACTAGTTTGTGTAGGATAGACATCTTAATTATGTTTAGTCTTCCTATCCATGAACAGAGATTATTCTTCCATTTATTTAAGTCTTCTTTGATTTCCCTTAACAGTGTTGTGTATTTTACTGTATATAAGTCCATTACATCTTTAGTTAAATTTATTCCTAGGTATTGATTTTTTTAGTTAAAATTGTAACTGCTATTTTTTCTTGATTTCCTCTGCAGATTTCTCATTATTTGTGTACAGAAATGCTGCTGATATTTGAGCATTTATCTTATAGCCTGCGATTTTACTGAACTCATTAATAAGTTCTAGAAGCTTTGTTGTAGGTTTCTCAGGACTTTCTAAGTATGGGATCATGTCATCTGCAAATAGTGAAATTTTGAAATATTCTTTTCCATTTTGGATGTCTTTTATATCTTTTTCTAGCCCCAGGTTTTGAACAACTACTTCTAAGACAATGTTACATAGGAGCAGTTATAGTGGGCATTTTGTCTTATTCCCAATCTTAGAGGGAAAGCTTTAGGATTTCACCACTGAAGATGATGCTAGCTGTGAGTTTTCCATATATACTCTTTATAATGTTCAGAAAGTATCCTTCTATTCTTATCTTTTGCTGTGTTTTTACCAGGAAAGGATGCTGTGTTTTGTTGAATGCTTTTATGCATCTATAGAGATGCTCATGTGATTTTTTTTCTTTTGATCTGTTTATGTGGTATATTACATTGATTGATTTTCTTATGTTGAACCACCCTTACATACTTGGGATGAAACCCACTTGGTCATGGTGTATAATTCATTTGATGTGTTGTTGAATGCAATTAGCAAGTATTTTATTGAGGATTTTAGCATCTAAGTTCATAAGAGAGATTGGTCTGTAATTTTCCATTCTTGTGGAATCTTTGTTTGGCTTTGGTATTATAGAAATGTTGGCATGATAGAGTGAATTAGGCAATGTTCCTTCTACTTCTACTTTTTGGAAGAGCCTAAGCAAGATTGGTGTTAGATATTTCCAGAATGTTTAGAATTCACCAGTGAATCTGTCTGGTCCTGGGCTCTTCTTAGTTGGGAGGTTATTGTTGACTGAATCTATCTCTTCACTTTTAATTGGTCTGTTGAGTTCATCAATTTCTTCCGTCATCAATGTAGACTGCTTGTGAGTTTCTAGGAATTTGTCCATTTCCTCTAAATTATCATTCTTGTTGGAATATATTTTTTCAAAGTATCCTCTTATGATACTCTTTAAACCCTTGGGGTCAGTGGTGATATCCCCTTTCACATTCTTAATTTTGTGTATTTACATCTTCTTTCTTTTTTTCTTTGTTAGTCTGGCTAAGTGTTTGTCAGTTTTATTGATCTTCTAGAAGAATCAGCTTTTGGTTTTATTTTTTCTAGTGCTTCCTTATCATTTTACTAATTCTGCTATAATCTACGTTATTTCCTTCCTTCTACTTGTTTTGGGGTTACTTTGTTGTACTTTTTCTAAATCCTCTTGCCATGCAGTTATGTCTTCAATTTTAGCTCTTTATTCTTTTTTGATACATGCATTTATGGCTATGAATTTCCCTCTAAGTACAGTTTTTGATGCATCCGATAGGTTTTGATATGTTTTGTTGTCATTTTCATTCATTTCAAGGTAGTTACTGATTTCTTTTAAGATTTCTTCCTTGACCCACTGTTTGTCTGAGAGTGTGTTCTCTAACTTCCATTTGTTTGTGCCTGATCTGGTTCTCTGGCCCTTACTGATTTTCAATTTCATCCCATTGAGGTCAGAGAAATTACTTTGTAGAATCTCAATCTTTCTCAATTCATTGAGTTCTTGCCTATGATCTAGCATGTGCTCTATCTTGGAGTATTACCCATGTGCACTCAAGAAGAAATTATAATCTACTGTATTTGGGTGCAGGGTTCTGTATAGGTCTTTTAAATTCAGATCCTCTAATGTGTTAATCAACATCTTTCTTTATTCTCTGTTGAGATGTTCTATCTAATGGTGATGATGATGTATTAAAGTCCCCCACTGTAATTGTAGAGTCATCTAATTCTCCACTTAGTTTTTTCAGTGTTTGTGTCATGCACTTTGAGGTGCCCCTGTTAGGTGCATGAATGTTTATGATAGTTCTTTCTTCTTAAAAGAATACCCCTTTTACAATATATTGTGTCCATCTTTGTCTCTTACAGTAATTTTGCATTTATTGTCTATTTTGTCCAATGTTAGTATAGTTACTCCAGCTCTTTTTTGGCTATTGTTTGCATGTAAGATAGTTTCCCAGCCATTCACTTTCAGCCTCCTTGAATACCTGGGTCTAAGGTGGGTTTTTTGTTGACAACATATAGATGGGTCATATTTCCTTATCCATTGTGCCAATCTGTGTCTCTTTACTGGTGAGTTTAATCCATTAACATTCACTGTAATTACTTTCAAGGAAACACTTATATTAGCCATATTTTCTTTGGGTTTATGTGTGTCATATGTTGTTTTTATTTCTCTTTTTCTCTTTTTAGTTGTTCTTTATTGTCCTCCATCTCCCTCTCTCCTGTTTTTCCTTTCAACTTGCAAAACTCTATTTAGTATTTCTTGAAGGGCAGGTTTCTTATTGGCATACTCTCTTACTTTTTATCTGTGAATATTTTAACTGTCCATCATTTTTGAATGCCAGCTTTGCTGGATAGAGAATTTTGGGCCAGAACTTTTTTTCTTTAAGTACGTTAACTATGTCATGCCACTGCCTTCTTGCCTCCATGGTTTCCAATGAGAAATCAGTCCTTAATCTTATTGAGCTACCTTTGTATGTGATGGTTCTCTTTTCTCTTGCTGCTTACAGTATTTTCTCTTTGTTTTGAGAATTGGCTAGTTTAATGCGTGCATGTTTTGGAGTAGGCCTGTTGGGAATTTTCTGTTTGGGATATGCAGTGCTTCCTGGATATGTACATTCATCTCCTTCATTAGGGTTTGGAAGTTTTAAGCCATTATTTCCTCCAAAAGTCCTTCTATCCCCTTTCCCTTCTCTTCTCCCACTGAGATGCCTATAATATGTATGTTTGTTCATTTTCTGTTGTCATTCACATCCCTAAGTCCCTGATAGATTTTCTCTATCTTTTTATCTATCTGTCCTACTGTTTGTTTGATTTCAGATGTACTGTCTTTCATCTCACTAATTCTTCCCTCTGTCTGTAAATCTAATGTTGTGCTTCCAGTGTCTTTTTGATTTCTTGGATTGTGCCATTCATCACCATCTTATCCATTATCCTTTCATGTATGTTTACAATTTCTTCAATATGTTCTCCCAGTATCTTCTTAATATCCTTAATATCTTCCTGCACTTTAATAAGGTTAGTCCATAATATTTGTTTGCACAGCTTTAATTATTTGTTCAGTGTTGTGCACCTCTTCCTAGTTTTTAGTTTGTTCATTGGACTGGGCCATGTCTTCAGGTTTCTTGGTATGGTTTGTGATTTTTTTTTTCTGTCTGGTCATCTTTTTATCTTGTTGGGTTTTTTCAAATGATTAACTTCTCTCTTTGCTCTAGGGTTTTATTTAATTGCTATTTTTTCTGTGTGTCTTAAGTTTTTCTTTGAAACTTTGCTCTGCTTACTCTATTTCTTTGCTGTTGTCTTTTTACCCATGAAGGAAAAAAATAGGTCTATGGAAGGTGTAAGATGTAAAAAAAAGTAAAAATGTAATAGTAATAATAATAGTAATTATTAGAATAGGAACAATATAAGACCTTAGAAGGAGAATATTTAACTCATTTAAGCAGTGTAAAGTAATAGTAATAAAAAAGCAGGGTACCAACAATGAAATGGGGAGCCAAATAGAAATATATATATCAAATGAATTAAAAGGCCAGAATATTGAGGAGAGGGGGAAAGGCAAAGGAAAAGACAAGAAAGTTCAAAGTTAATAAAAGAAAGAAAACAGGATAGATGAGAGAGATATATAAGCCAGAAATATTGAGGACTATACAAAGAGAGGTGGAATGTAAGAACAAGAGAAAGCAAAAGACGAAATGATGAAGGAAGAATGTTTGTGGAGGGGACCAAGATGGTGTTAGTGTAGGAGGGCACACACTGCAAGCTCCCAGAGCAAGGCAGATTGTGGACAGGTTCCTGCCCAGGGGTCTGTGCTGTGCACGCATGGAGTGAAAAGCTTGGGACATCTATCTGCGTGGATAAATGGCGTGGACAAAACGGTGGAGATTCGTGAGTTTTAAGGCTGCCGTGGTGGTTGGCACAGACAGCTGAGCCCCGTGGTTAGGGAAGAAAAATAAGATAAAATAAAACGGCCACTTGGAGCCGCGAGCAGGCGAGAAAGTTTTATTTTCTACGGATCTGGCTGCCTGGTGCCCCTTGGACCTTGCGTGAACAGAACAAACGAGCTACTCAGCACCCGGTGAACTGGAGCCGGGATTCTGGTCGGGGGACCGAGCTGATTCCCTTAGCGACCCAGGGATAAGACCCGGGCCGCTGCAGAGCCAGGAAGAAGGGACACTTCCCAAAAGAGGAAGGGTTCTGTTGGAGGACAGGGAAGGGTGTTTTATATTTGTCAACATCGATCTGGTTGCCTGCACCGCCCCATAGCTTTGGGGAGCAGATAAGCTGACCTGAAGCAGCATCAGGCTGAGAGCAGATGCAAATCTGCACTCAAACTGATTTACTTAACAAACCGGTGACACTCGAGCTCGGCTCCAGAAGGGGCAGATCGGCCATCTTTAGCACTACTCACTGACTAACATCAGAGCTACACCTACCCTGAGGAGTCCAGGAAGACAGACATGCTTGATTAATTTCCACGGGCCCAGCTAGGGTCCTTCCATAAGGGGGATGGTGTAGAGGAGGAATTATTTGGGGTCCTGTATTTCACTAAAAAAATTAAAATTAAAATTAAAAAAAAAAAACACTGGAAACAATAAACAAAACCAAAAGTTGGTTCTTCGAGAATATCAATAAAATTGACAAACCCTTAGCCAGACTAACAAAGAAAAAGAGAGAACAGATGCAAATACATAAAATAGGGAATGAGCAAGGTGATATCACTACTGACCCCACAGAAATAAAGAGTATCATAAGAGGATACTTTGAAAAATTATATACCAACAAGAATGACAATTTAGAGGAAATGGACAAGTTTCTAGAAACCCACAAATAGCCGACATTGATGAAAGAAGAAATTGATGAACTCAACAGTCCAATTACAAGTAAAGAGATAGACTCGGTCATCAAAAACCTCCCAACTAAGAAGAGTCCAGGACCATATGGCTTCACAGCTGAATTCTACCAAACATTCCGGAAAGAGCTAACACCAATTCTACTTAAGCTCTTCCAAAAAATAGAAGTAGAAGGAATATTGCCTAACTCATTCTATGATGCCAACATTACCCTAATACCAAATACCCTAATACCAAATAAAGATACCACAAGAACGGAAAACTACAGACCAATTTCTCTAATGAACCTAGATGCTAAAATCCTCAAAAAAAATACTGGCTAATCGCATTCAACAACATATCAAAAGGATTATACACCATGACCAAGTGGGTTTCATCCCGGGTATGCAAGGATGGTTCAATATAAGAAAATCAATCAATGTAATATACCACATAAACAGATTGAAAGAAAAAAATCACATGATCAACTCTATAGATGCAGAAAAAGCATTTGACAAAATACAGCACTCTTTCCTCATAAAAACATTACAAAAGATAGGAATAGACGGAAACTTTCTGAAAATGATAAAGGGTATATATGAAAAACCCAAAGCTAACATCATTTTCAACAGTGAAACCCTAAAAGCCTTCCCTCTGAGATCGGGAAAAAGACAAGCATGCCCACTATCAGCACTCCTATTTAACATTGTCTTAGAAGTACTTGCACGAGTCTGAGACAAGAAAAGGACATAAAAGACATCCAGATTGGAAAAGAAGAAGTAAAAATTTCATTATTTGCAGATGACATGATCGTATACACAGAAAGCCCTGAGAAATCTACAACAAGGCTTCTAGAACTTATAAAGGAGTTCAGTAATGTTGCAGGCTATAAGATCAATGCTCAAAAATCAGTAGCATTTCTGTACACCAATAATGAACAAACTGAGGAGGAAATCAGGAAAAAAATACCATTTCCAATAGTAACTAAAAGAGTCAAATACCTAGGAATAAATTTAACTAAAGATGTAAAGGACTTATAT
>JAKSZT010008638.1:1398745-1483200 GCA_026826555.1 Tolypeutes matacus | reverse complement strand
GGGTTCCGTGTAATATTTTAGGTAATCTAAGCACCTCTTAAAATATATGTATATATAAACAACATTTTTGTGGGCAAATACACATATATGCATATATATTTATATATCATTTTACAAATGTTTGTACGTATTGTGAGAATTTTGATTTTTACCCATAATAAAAAAAAAAAAAAAAAAAAAGATGGGGCATGGTCACGATGGGTGGACAATCACACAATAAATGAGGGAACCCGAATTCCTAGCCTGGAGAGCTCTGCAACAGTCTCCAAGGAAGCAGCAATAGGCCTCTGAGTGCAGGGACAGTGTCTGTCAAAAAAGGATGACCCACTGATGTGTTCTTTTTATTGATGACTACCCTTGTGAGTCTTTGCTCTTGTAACTGAGACTTACCTGCAGTTGTGGGGTGCCTAAGGGTTGCCACCTGAGAGCCTCCTTGTTGCTCAAATGTGGCCTCTCTCTAAGCCAAATTCAGCATATGATTGCATTACCTTCCCCCCAACGTGGGACATGACTCCCGGGGATGAGCCTCCCTGGCAACGAGGGATTAATACCAAGTGCCAACTGGCAACACAACTAGAAAAAGACCTTGAATTAAAGGGGGAAAAGGTAAAGACAAATGAGTTCAAGTGGCTAAGAGACTTCAAAGAGAGTCAGGAGGACATCCCAGAGGTAACTCTTACGCACACCTCAGTAGTAGCTCAAAGAACATCTCAGCGCCTATCACCCTACACAGAGGGGCTCCTGAAAGCTCTGGAGACACCCAGGTCCTATATAAGTGGGGATAGCCCCGGAGACTGACGCCTTATCAGTGGGCTCTATTTTGGAATCTGTGCTCCTGAGAGTGACAGAATTAGACTCAAATAAGTCCTCCTTGCACATGGTTCATCAGTCCCTTCTATTCAAACCTATATGTGATGCTGAAGTTTTTAGGTATACTTCCAGAGACTGGAGCCTCTGGCCTACCTATGTGCCAGGTGTGCGTGGAAACTCGGTGGACCTGCAACTCCTACCCTACAGCTCAATGGACTCATCCAAGTCACCTGGTGAGTAGACAAGGATGGGCAACGGCCATCCCAGGGAATGGAGAGGGCCTGCATCTGCAGGCAGGATCATCCCACCCACCACATCCATGGGATATAAGCCCTCTCTCACTTGGAGGTGGAGTGGACATCACCATCCCAGTCCCCTCAGGATTGGGGGAAGAACTATGGTCTAGAGTGGACTTTATGGTATTCTGTTGTACACATATGGTGATTCTAGCACTGGAAGAAATTATAACAATGAGGTGGATCCAGTGGCCACTTGACACTTTTGGGGCAGGGAGGGGACGAGTATTTGAAATACAGGGGCTTCTTTGGGATTTGGAGGTTGTCCTGAGTACCGTTGTGGCAACGGATATAAGCCATTTTAAATCATCACACAACACTCTGAACTGTGTGGGAGAGAGTGTGGTCTACGATGTGAACTGTGGTCTATGGTTGGTGGCAAGGCCCCAGGATGTGTAAGTCCATTGAGGGTGGTGGGCCACACTTGTGGGAGATGTTTGTGTGGGATGTGGTAGGAGGTGTGGGAGGTGGGCAACATGGGAATCCCAGGGGGTTCTGTGTAATATTTTCGGTAATCTAAGCACCTCTTAAAATATATTTATATATATATAAATAACATTTTTGTAAGCAAATGCAAAAAATAAAATAAAATAAAATAAAATAAAAATAATGTTTGTTCTGCTCCAAAAAAAAAAAAAAAGAAAGAAATGATGAAGGAAAGAAAAGAAATAGCATTGGTAGACAAAATCAGTATACACTGAAAAGGGAAAATCAAGGAAGATGAAACACAGTAACCAAGAATCAAGTCCGCAGAACCTTGAGGAATTTATCTCTTCATCCAGCTCCCTCCAGATTGATGCCCTGAAGCTTCTTCCTCTGTGAGTTCCCAAAACAGCTCACTCAGGCAGGATCCTGCCTCCACTCAGCCCTTTTTTGTGAGAGACACTGGCGTATTTTCCTTTGAAAGAAAAAGTATTAAGCCCAGGGAGTACAAAAGAGATAGGAAGACAAAAAGAATAATAGTAATAGTTATAGTTAAAGGTAAAAGAAAAACCATACATGATTTAGGAAATTGAGAAATTAACACCAGTTAGAAGCACAGAGGAATAAGATTAGGAAAGTGGAATATTAAAAATGAAACAAGAAACGGAGCAAAGAACAATTTATACAGAATGAATTAAAAGGCTAGAATGGTGTGAAGAGGGGAAAAGAAAAGAGAAAAGATAGAAAGAAAGAAGTAGAAAAGAGAACGTATACAGAGAAAAAAGAAGAGAGAGAAATATAAACAAGAAAAATTTGAGACCAAATAAAAGAGGTGGAATGAAAGAACAACAACTGAAAACAAAAGCTATAAAGATGAAGAAATGAAAAGAAGTAGCACAGGTAGAATAGATCAGTAACCAAAAGAAAGAAAGAAAATGAAACAAGTAGAGGGAAAAAGGGAGGGGATACAAAACAAACAAGAGACAAAAGAGCACCAACACATTTTTTTTTTTCAAAAAAGGAGACAGAAAAAATAATAATAATAAACACGGAAAACAGTCTTCTCTCTTAGACCCCTAAAGATCTTCTCACGCTGCTGTTGTTAATCACTCTCCATGCAGCTCACCCTCTGCAGGTGCTGAACTGGGTTTTAGTGAGTAAAGTAAGGGAAATAAAAGAAAACAAATCTTTTTTAAAAAATAAGAGATCCAAGAAAAGATAATACAAAGAAATGTCTATATGTTCCCAGCCATAAAGTTTCAGCTGGAAGCCTGATAACCTGGTGAAACACTTCTCAAGGAATAGTCAGGAATCAAATCAGGGACCTATATATACTAGGCAGGAATTTTTCCACTGAACTGTTCTGACTCCTTGAGTTAATTAGCCTTTCACAAAGCTATCCCCTCCTTTTCCCTTGTTCAGATTAGATTCCTTGCAGGCAGCTGGAGTGGTGCTGATTACCACCTGTCTCTGCCTCCTCACTGATGTAATTCCTCTCTTTACCTGGTAGCTGGGTGTGATGGTCAGCCTGAGGCCACCCCCCTCCCTTCTCCCTGTTGAGTTGGGGTTCCTTGCAATATTCAAGGGAGACCCAACTGGCTAGACTTGCCGCAAAAAAATCACTCTCCACTCTCCCAGATCCCTCTTCCTCGAGGTGAATCTGCCATCACGCTCCCGTTTGGAGAAGGGGGCTAGGGTCTCCAGCTAGTCTGTCCATCCTGAGGGCCAGGTATGTATACCCCTTCTAGCCACCAAGGTAAGCACCCCCCGATTATTCCTGGGTTCCTTATCTGCACAGTACCCTCCTAGATGACTCAAAGCACCTTCCCGTGGAGGTAGACGTTGGCTCTCATCTCAGTTAGATACAATTCCATAGGAGTTTTACCCTTGATTAATATCTCAGGGGTGAGGGAAGAGAGCCCTTCCCAGCAGCCAGGAGCATTAATAACTCATGATTACCTGTTTTGGCTTCTTCATGTCACTGACCCTCACTCTTCTGGGAGTTGCTAAGCAGTGTTCTGGTTTGCTGTGCCCCAAAGTAGGTCCCCGTGGCAACCTCTGGCTTTTTCTTTGTTGTTTTAGTGAGAGGTAAGATTTATATGCCTAAGGCATTGGCCATGTTCCCACAATCCGTTTAATTTGTTTTATCCGCCTAATTCATGTATACCAATCATTAACATAACCAAAGATAGAAAATAAAATGACAATAAATGTATGAAATTTAAGGAAAAAGGAAGCTAAAGGAAGGTTTTCTGACATCAGAGCAAAAAGTAAATATGAATCATTGAATTATAGGGTGTATTTTAAGAAATGTGAAAAAAGGACTATTCCTTGTACTAAGACCATGAAGGATTTTTTCCCATAGGCCTAAATAGGGCAGTCATTGAATTAATAGTGAAAAACCCTTTAGAACTATATTACTGAACATATTGAAAGATATAAAATAGCTTTCTTAATATCATAAGCATGGCACAAGTCAATATAAGCAATGTAACTTTGATCCAAAGAAAGTCTATCTATACATTTAGCTGTGTTAGGATATGACCTAATTCTAGGACTTATTTGAGAATATTGAAGACTATATTTCTAAAAATAGATGTTACCTTTAAAGATAGACTCAAATTCTTTTTAACTTCTTTCAGAAAGAGATGGAGACTAATTCCCCTCCCCTTACATCAGGGTAGTGCCTTGTTTGAACATTAAAATGCTGTTAAAGTGATATTCTAGATCTTCCAAGCAACTTCCAGTTAGGAACAGTCTTGAAGCCTTGATTCACTACCCTAAAATAGCCATGCTAGAAAGGCCACATGTGGGTGCTTTCATCCATGGTACCACCTAACCAGTCTTCCAGCCAGCTGTCCCAGGCAAGACTGGAGCTATCTTAGACCCTCTTGACCAGCCCACTTACCTTTTCATTCCCACCAACTGTTCTCAGTAGACAATGCATGGAACAGAAGAATTACCCAACTTATCCCTGCCTAAATTCCTAACCCACAAAATGGTGAGATATAATAAGATGTTTTGTTATTATAAACCACTAAATTTTGGAGTGCATTTTAAGGCAGCTGATAGCTGGAATGTTAGGGTTCCCCAAAATATTCAATTTCAGAATTATATTAAGCCACAAGATAAACATGATCAATTTTTCCAGAAGCATCAATATTATTCAGAGTTTTAGTGTAAAATGTTTACATCATCTAACTTAAAGTTAAATTAAAACATTAAAAAACTGATACATAGTAGAAAGAAAAAATATAGATAAGACTTCAAATATTGTGTGTGCCTGTAGTGATCTGCTCCGTATCATGGCCAGATTCCTTGTGTTCACTTTCCTCTGCTTTTATGCATAGTTTTTGGAATAGTGTGGGAAATACTAATGAAGATGGAATGGACAGAATATATGCTCATCAGGTACTCTTTCAAAAATAGCTTTTTTGCCAAGAAATCTTTTGAAAAGTATTGGTTTTTACTGTGTAAATAGCCAGAATCTTTAGAGGTTCTTGAAGGTGGATATTATATGTCGTCAATTAAGAGCAAAACCATAATCTTTTAATAGTCAACTTGTTTGGAATTAAGAGTGATAATCTAGTCAAAATGTACTGACATCCACCTTCTCAAGGTAAGGACCTAATCTGACTAGACAACCACTTCAACATAAAGGAGAGGCAAAAGAAAGCCAAGATCTTCATAAATAAAACATGGTAATATGTACTTTTATAGTTTTACTGTGACCCCCATGGAGAGTCTTTCTTTGGTCAATATAGTTTCTATCTGTACTAAAATAGTGTTTCCACACAGTTAACTGGTTGGCTTGTTTTGTTATAGAGGATCATTAGCTATTGGAACAGGTATAGAAATGAGTATGACATTTAGACATTTACACTAAGTTTCTTGTGTCCCTTCTTCCTCACATTAATTGTTTAGCAGAGGCAAAGATCTATTTAAGCTACTCTTATATAATGATTACAAAATAAACAAAATCAAGTGTTTCAATTCTAATTTTTTAAAAAATAACTTCCAAAATCGTCCATATTTTCTTCATTAACAATTGTCAGCTGTTTCTTTTCATAAGCACACAGATTTTATCATGTCTCACTTATTCTTTGAATCAATTAAGGCTTTTTAGCCCATAATCTTTAAGGCAATATCTATATTCCTAAGTAACTCATGTTTATCCCTGCTTCTTCCCTAGACTTATCTCTTTCCACATCTTTTCAGTTACCTGGTACCCATTTTTCCTTTGCTCATCTTCTTCTCCCGTGGTTCCATTGCCCAGGTAGTTTTGACCATCCATCCTAAAAAGAGGAAGAGTGACCTTCTGTACCTGTCTTTCCTATGATATTTGTCATCTTCTTCTATTTCAGTGTCACTGCAGTTCACATTATAGCTAATTTTCTCAGGAAGAAGGAAATCCCTTACTCTTTTCTATACTCTCATGACCCCTACTTCAGCCTTCACATCTACATCATGATAAACAATAATATGAAGTAAACTCTCAAGAGGCTATTTTGGAAAGAATGAATGGACAGAGAGTGACTTAAACTTAAGCCACAAGACAAGCTTTTGTCCTGTTAAGTCAAGCACAGCATTAAATTGGTGGTATTTCAAGTATGGGTGACTTCCACAATCAGCACTAATGCAAGGGGTCAATAGTCTGAATTACTTAAACAATAGACCAACTAAAAGAAACTGCCAATTTTTAAAAAATATTATTGCACTAAAGTTTTAAATATACCATGGTTTGAATTTTTTTATCATTCTTCCAAAAAAAAAAAAGGAAAGAAAGAAAATTCTAAAGCATGAAGTCTAATTAAGGAGAAGCCAAAAATAACAGCAGTGTATTGTTCCACTTCCATCTAAATGGACAGAAACTTTGATCCTAAGGATCTTAAAATAGCTTAAATAATCACAAAATTCTTAAGGCTCATGATTAAGGGCTATTTCTTCTTTATGTCTACAGAGTAAAATTTAAAATGAAAAACAATTATGTTCATATGAGTAATGGATTGATCCAAAACAAAATTCTAATGCATCCTCCTTTCCAACATGATAGGGAAAGTCTATGTTTTCTGTTCTACATGTAGTACAGACAAATTTTCCTGGATGAATATAAACACTTTATGTTTCTTCATATAAAAATACATTTTTGTTAACTTTATTTTATTTTATTTTATTTAACTTTGCCACAGATTCTAACTCTTTCTCCCTCTGGGAGTGGAGATGGAGTTGACTAACAGTGCATCAGGTCTTTCTAAGTGCTTCTTTTATAATAGTGTGTCAGGGGTGATATTTTATATATATAAGGTAGAAGCAGGGCTCAGATGGGCATTTTCACATTCATTTGGATATCTTGTGAACTTAGTAACAATCAACTGTATTGGATGAATGTAAGAACAGACATACCTGCAGGTGAGCCATGTAAATTCCTTCTTATGTACCCTAATTTCACCCCAAAATATATTAGTTCACTGCAGAAGGTGTGAAACAAACAGCAAGAAAGTAAGAATCATTTTCTTACCCTGGTATATTGAGATTTAATATCTTCCTTCTTTTTTTTAATATTTTAAAGATGCTTAGATTACATAAATGTTACACAAAATTTACAGGAATTCCCATGTTCTCCACCTCCCACACCTCCCACAACCTCCCACATAAACATCTTTCATTAGTGTGGCACATCACATGCAATGGATATATACATCCTGGGGCTTTGCCACTAAGCATGGACCATAGTTCACATTGCAGGCCACACTCTCTCCCACACAGTCTGCATGTTATATGCTGATAAATGGCCTATAGCTGTTGTTGTAATGTCACTCAGGATAAATCCCAAGACCCGAAAAACCCCCTGTATTACAACTGTTTTTCCCTCTCCTTACACCGAAAGTGTCCAGTGGCCACTGGCTCCACATCAATGTTGTAATTTCTTCCCTTGCTTGAATCACAATATGTCTACAAAAGAATACCAGTGAGTCCACTGTAGTCCATAGCTCTTCCCCCAATCCTGAGGAGTTTGGGATGGTGATGTCTACTCCACTTCCAAGTGAGAGGGGGTTTATATCTCGTGGATAAAATGGATGGGATTATTCTGCCTGCAGCTGCATACTCTCTCCATTCCCTGGGATGGCCATTGTTCATCATCATCTCCTCACCAGGCGTCTTGGGTGATGCCATTGAGCTGTAGAGTAGGAGTTGCAGCTCCACCGAGATTCCAGGCAAAGCTGGCACATGGGCAGGTCAAAGTCTTCAGTCTCCACATATAGGTTTGAATAGAAGGGACTGATGGACCATGTGCAGGGAGGACTTATTTGAGGCCAACTCTGTCACTCTCAGGAGCACAGATTTCAAAGTATAACCCGCTGATAAGGCATCAAACTCTGGAGCTATCCCCCCCTTATATAGGACCTGGGTGTCTCCAGAGCCCTCAGGAGGCCCTCTGTTTGGGGTGATATACACTTTGGTATTCTATGAGATCCTACTGAGGTGTGTGTAAGCATTACCTCTGGGATGATATCCTGACTCTCTTTGAAGTCTCTAAGCCATATGAACTCAATTGTCTTTACCTTTTCCCCCTTTTATTCAAGGTCTTTTTCCAGTCGTATTACCAGTTGGCACTTGGTATTAATCCCTTGTTGTCAGGGAGGCTTATCCCCGGGAGTCATGTCCCATGTTGGGGAGGAGGTAATGCATTCATATGGTGAGTTTGGCTTAGAGAAAGCCCACATTTGAGCAACAAGGAGGCTATCAGGTGGCAACCCTTAGGCACCCCATAACAATAGGCTAAGTTTCAATTACAAGAACAAAGACTCCTAAGGCTTTCTTCAGTATGTTCTCCCAGTGTCTTCTTAATATCCTTAATCTCTTCCTTCACTTCATTAAGTTGGTCCATGATATTTGTTTGGATAGCTTTGATTAGTTGTTCGATGTTCTGCATCTCTTCCTGGGTTTTAGTTTCTTCATTGGACTGGTCCATTTCTTCCTGTTTCTTAATGTGGTTTGTAATTTTTTCTTGCCCTCTGGTCATCATTTTATCTTGCTGGGTTTATTCAGTTGATTAGCTTCTCTTTCTGCTCTAGAGTTTTATTTAGCTGGTGGTTCTGTGCATGTGTTAAGTTTTCTCTTTAACACTTTGTTCTTCTTATTTTATTTCCTTGCTTCTTTCTATGTTCCAAATCTTTCCCGAGCAATCCACCTCACCATCCAGCTCCCTCCAGATTGATGTCCCCAAGGTTCTCGCTCTGTGTGCCCCCAGCACAGACCTCTCATGCAGGATCCTGTCTCCAATCAGCCATCCTCTGAGAGTTAGTTAGTGAGTGCCCTCCTAAACCGATGCCATTTTGCCCCTCTCAAATCTTCCTTCTTGTTACTTTAGTTCCCATCTACTACAGGGAAACTTCCTTGACTAACTAGAGAGGTGTCAAAATTCTCCTATGTTCCCAGCATCTTCAATCCCTAGCTCCTTAAAACTCACTTAATTGTCTCATAATACACACCACTAGATACTCCTTACCATGTATTTATACCCATAGTCTGCAGGTTGGATGCACTGGTGTCATTGTGCATGAATTGAAGAGAGAGAAGGGACTTTCTCTATCCAGTTTGCTTCCTTTAGCTTCAATTCCACCTATCTTGGGTAGAATCAAATCCCCCAAAAATATTTGTTCAAGTCTTAATGCTGTGGTCCCATGAATGTGACCTTATTTGGAAAGCCTTTGAACATGTGAGTTAAGATGAGGCCAAACTGGATAAGAGTGGTCCCTACACTGATATGACTGGTGGTCTCTAAAAAGGGGGAGAAGACAAAAAGAAAAGAAATACAGAGAAGATGTTTGTGTGAGGACAGAAGCAGTGCATCTACAAGACAAGGAATCCTTGGAGTCACCAGAAACCATGAAACAGACATGGAACAGATTCTTACCTAGAGACTTCAGAGAAACGATGTTCCTGTCAACACTTTGATGTCTAACTCCTAACCTTCAGAATTTTGAAAAAACAAAGTTCCATTGCTTTAAGTTATCCAGTTCATGGTGCTTTGTAATAATAGCCTTATGAAATAAGACAGCACCCTAGTAACAATTTTTCACCTGAGGAGCAAGAGCACATTCCAGAAACAGTAGCTGGCTCCATTTTCCAAGATTTGTAGAATCATCTGTTCACAACCCCTCAGGTACCAGTATCAGTCCAACACTCCCTTCTCAGTGACTGGGTTTCAATTCCATAGGGCCTATCATTCAAACATCTAAGTTTCCCTAAATTCATCCTAGCTGTTTCCTGATGTTGCTACCTCCATGAAACCTTTGTGTTATCTTTTTCTTTTCCTGATGCTCAATTCTTAATAAACATCTTCTTATAGAAAATTCCCTCTTAAAGTAACTCATCTACAACAGAATCAAGTTGAGAGTTCAAAAATAGACCCTCACATCTATAGTTAATTTATTTTTTGGTAATATTAAACTGTATTTTTAGAGAAGTTAAAGATTTACATTTATAGAAAAATTACACCAAAAATGTAGGGAATTCCTGTTTAACCACCACATACACACCTACTCACATAGTTTCCTCTATTATTGACATCTTAAATTAGTGTGGTTCATTTGTTCCAATTGATGAATGAATACTGAAGCATTGTTACTAACGAAGGCCTATAGTTTACATTATGGTTTACACTTTGTGATGTACAGTTCCATAGGCCTTGACAAGTACAAATGTCATGTGTCCATTATTGCAGTATCACACAGAAGAATCTCACTACCCCAAATATGCTCCATTTTCCACTCAAACATCCTTTCCCCTCTTTTCTGAATACTTGACAATAACTATCTTTATATCAATGTTACAATTCTTCCAATAACCAAAGATAGTTAACTACAATAACAATAAATATACTTGCTCTGTGCTTACACTCCCTCCTTATTTTTTTCAGTCTTGAGGAATTTATGGTGATGTCCATTCTGACTGCTTTAGGCTAAGAGGGGACTTGGGTATTATGGGACAGATGGAAGGAATTATTTAGCTTGCAGTTGTAAATCCTCATTGTTTTTCGGGATGGGACTTTTTCATCATCATCGTTTTGTTGGTTGTCCAGAGCAAGCCCTAAGAACTGGAGAGTAGGAGTTGACTGCAACTCTGCTGGGATTCAAGGCTCAACCAACATATAAACAATCCAAAGATTTAAGTCTCTGAGAAATATATTTAACAGGTACATTGAAAGATATAGGTTCAAATAAAAGGGGTAGAAGGATCATGATTAGGGGAATTATAAATGAGTATAACTGTGTTATATTGGGGAAATAGATTATCATATATTGCCAAATAGAGGCCTCCAAAGGGGTGTTCATTTCCTGAGATTGTGCCTTGCCTCTGGTGAATAGACATCTTTATAGCCCTTGGGAACACTCTTGTTTGAGGCTTTGTTAACTGTGGCAGTTAGTGAAATCTGTCTGAGAACTGTGTAAGTGTAACCTCTGAATGAACTCCCAACTCACTTTGAAATCTCTTATCTGTAAAAACTCTTTTGTATTTAATGTTTCTCCTTTTGGTTAAGGTCTTTTTCCAAATGCATCACTAGTTGGTGCTTCTTAATCTCTTAGTGCCAAGGAGTCTCTTCCTTAGGAGTCATGTCCTACATTGTGGGGAAAGTAGTGTGTTCATTTACAGAGTTTGGCTTAGAGAGAGATCACATTTGAGTAATAAGGAGGCTTTCAGGAGGTAACTATTGTGCATTAATTATAATTAAGCTAAGTTTCATTTTTACATATATAATGTTCATATGTACAAGCATTAAGATAGAAGACTTGTTATATTGGCCTGTTTTCTTTTCTTAGGCACAATTATTATACTCCAGAGAGTATATAATCCTCAGCCACCCCAAAATTCACTGAATTATACAGGTCTCCAGCTTTTCTTCTAGCTTAATGGACTAGTCAAAATGCCCCCTTTCAACCACATTCACACTCACACTTCAGTGCTGTTAATTACACTCATATCACTGCACCACCATCACCTCTATCCATTCACAATCCATTACAATTAAATAAATTATAAATTCTGTACAGATCAATCATCAGCTCATGAATCTCTACCCAATTAAAAAATGGGCAAAAGATTTAAATAAATAATTCTCAAAAAGAAGATAAATATATGCCCAAAAAGCACATGAAAAGTTGCTCAACATAATTCGTCATTAGGGAAATAGAAATCAAAACCACAAGAAGATAACATTTTATACTACTCTGATGGTCACTATTAAAAATACAGACAATAACAAATATTGGAGAGGATGTGGAGAGATAGGAGCACTTGTTCATCATTGGTCATAATGTAAAATGGTACAGCCACTGCAGAAAACAATTCAGCGATTCCTCAGAAAGTTAAGTATAGAATTAACATATTACCAAACAATCCCACTTCTAGATATATATTTAAAAAATGAAAGCAGGTACTAGAAATATATTTGCAACAAATGTTCATAGCACCATTATTCACATTTGCCAAAAGATGGAAGCAACCAAGTACCCATTAACAGTTGCATGGATAAACAAAATTTGGTATATACATACTAAGGAATACTGTCCAGCTGTGAAAAAGAATTAAGGTCTAATACACGCAACATCATGGAGGAACATTAAAAAATCACGTAGAATGAAACAAGCCAGATACAGAAGGACAAATATCATATGATCTCAATGGTATAAAATAATTAGAATAATTAATTTCATAGAGTCAGAAATTAGAATACAGGTTATCAGTGGGAAGGGAGGCAGTATGAATGGGTAGTTGATGCTTAATAGGTACATAATTTCCAATTAGAGTGATGGAAAGCTTTGGAAATGGATGGTGGTTATGATAGCACAACATTATGAATGTAATTATCACCACTGAATTATCTATTTGAATGTGGTTAAAAAAAGATATTTTACTTGCACATATGTTATTGGAATACATTTTTTTTAAATCCCATAGAACTATACAATACAAACACCCTAATGTAAAGCAAGGACCATAGTTAATAGTAAAATTATAATAATATTTTTCTCAATTTCAACAAAAGTACCACAACAATGTAATGCGTTAATAATTGGGGAGGGGAGGGTTTTATGGGAATTCAGTATATTCTGCATGATTTTTCTGTAAACCTACATCCTCTTTATTTAAAATTATTATTATTTTTTAAAATAAAACTTGTCTGGTTCCTGTCATCTGACTGGACCTTGATTTGTACACCTGAATATTATTTAGATATTTATGTTGCTGTCCCAAATACCAAAGGATATAACTCTTACCTGAAAATTCCTTAATTAGAATACATTTCGTATTTCAAAGCAGGAAAGATGCTTAATAAAAACTAGTTAACAATAATAGACATTATTGATTTCTTTACTTGAGGAATCGATGATAACAAGTCCTAAGCATTGAGAATTAAATGTCTTTTAAGGTAATTCTGGGTATAGCTAAACAACACATCACAAGGCTTGGAAGCAAATATCTTTTGCCTTTTCATAATCAAAGAACAAATCCCTACATCTTTTTTTGGTCAGAACTCACACACCCCATTTCAATCCAATCCTCAAATCCACTGAGAATGCTCTCCATTAGAATAGGGCCTAAACCAATAACCTGTGACTCTTTTGTGACATTTAACCATTAGAGATATTTAAAGGGGAAAGAGACTAAAGTAGATGTCTTTATGTGCCAGACACTATTCTGAAAGCAGTAGCAACTCATTCCAATCTCAAGTAATGTAATTCAGTGGATATAATTACTATCTTTATATTTACACACAAAGGAAAGTTGAGGGATTTGCCCATGTTGTCATGGTGAGTGGAGGATTTGGACAATAACTCCAGGAGCCATCATCTTCTTTTATATATAACAAACTATTTTCAAAAAGATTTTAGATTACAGAAAAGTTACATTGAAAATATAAAGAATTCCTATATAGTCCACACCCACTCGCTCCCACATCTTCCCCTATTAATAACATCTTACAATAGTGTGGTACATTTATTACAATTGATGAATCAATATTGAAGCATTGATATGAACCAAGATCTATAGTTTACATTGTGGTTTACACTTAATTTCAATGCCCTAAAAATGTCCTATACTCCACCTATTAGTCCCTCCCCCGCCCATCAAAAACTCTGGTGACCAATAGCTTAATAAAAATGTAACATGTTCTTTCATTACTACAGTATTAAAAGATTTACTTTGTCCATGGTTACATTCCCCCATTATGTTTGTTTATTCCTCACTTTTGAGGATTTGGGGATGGTGATGCCCACTCTGCCTAAGATTGAGAGGACAGAAGCCATCATCTTAACCCCTACAATATCTTGAAATAAAGAGAACTGGCAGGTGGGGGCAGGCAGGGTGGGAGGACTTAGACCACAGTAGAGGTGAATAGCATCCCTTTCGGCCCCCACACAATAATCCATAGCACCAGGGAGTTTGAGAGCTCTGATATAACAAAGTAGCATAGAGGTGAAGCATGAGAGAGGGAAGAGGGGAACAATCATCCCCCCCAGACCTCCCAGGCACAGGGTTCCATGAACGTCATGACACAGTTATGCCTGCTGAGCAAGCTGAGGGGCTTGGATTAAATCCCAGGAGCTCAAAGGTCTTAAATCAGTAAATACAATATAGATAAGAGCAACACTTTAGGCAGGAGTTCACAGCTGCCTCGGGGTCCACCCTCCAAAAATCCAAGGGAAACCAGGGTGTTGGTTTCTTCAATCCTGATCTCTAAGCTCCCACAGGGTGAAAAGGGGAAGGAAATCCCTGATCCATGCTTTCTCCATAGGTCCAAGCAAATCTGAGGTTCATATGCCTGACCCCCTGTGGCAGCTTTCACGCTCCAGTAGGAAGGCAAAGGGGACTTGGGAAGGAAAATGGCTCTGGGATTACTGACTGCAGCTGTCATTTTCCACAATCCCCCAGTATCTTCATTCCTAGATCTTTGAAGACATCACCATCTCCTTTCCATATATTATAATTCTGATGTTGAGAGTAAGAAAGCAGTATTCCCTCAAAAAAAAGTAGTACAAATAACTCCATCACTGATTTTTATACTTTTCCCGAATTGATGATTATTTTCTTCATTGCTAGGGGGTAAAAATCAAGGGCAGAATATTGGTCATCTATGATAAACCTAAGCTGGAAAAACCTTCTGTGAGGTCTCAAGAACTTAAAAGTGTCCCATACAAGGAAAGAATTTTAGCTTAAAAAAAAGTGATTTTGAAGGGCAAGTTGGCTACCCCACCAAAGGAAGGAAACAAGAAACAGATGTGCTTGATTGCTGTGACTATAATTAGTCTTAGTATCTGATAAGAATGTCATTCTGCCTTTTTGTTCCTCTAAAAAGTGCCCCCTTATGCTTCCATGGAATTTGAATGTGTTCATCTTGTAATAGGGTGTTATCTCAGTGGATGAAGGCCCACACACAAAAAAACAGCAAAATATTAAACTCCTATCCTGGGGAGTCCTGCTACATTCTCAAACAGAGGGGCAAGAATCTCTTGAGTAAAAAGGCAGTGTATAATAGAAGAAAACAGAACAATATACCAAACCCTTAAAATTAATGCATGTAACTATGAACCTTATTTGTATAAACTTGAAACTTAGCCTAATAATAACTATTGCCTATGAGTTACCACCAGAAAACCTTGTTAATCTAATCAAATATGGCATTTTTCTGAGCCAAACTCAGCAAATAAATGCAATACCTTCTCCCCGGCATGGGACTTGACTTCTGAGAGTGAACCTCCCTGGCACTGAGGGATTCATACCAAGCACCAACCAACAATGCATTTGGAAAAAGATTTTGACCAAAAGGGGGAAATATTAAATACAAAACAGTTTTTACTACTAAGAGATTTCAAAGTGAGTCAGGAGGTCAATTTGAGAGGTTCATTTATGCATGTTTTAGACACATCTCACTAACTGCCACAGTAAACAAAGACTCAAACAGGGGTGCTCCTGAGGGCTCTAGATATATGGAAGGCACACAACCCCTTGAAATCAGCACCCCGTTGGTGGGCCTTACCTTTGAAAATATGTTAACCTATTTCCCCAATAACAAGTTAGACTCATCTACAATTTTCCTACAAATGGTTCTTCTACCCCTTTTATTTGAGCCTATAATTAACACTATACCTGTTAAATATATGTCTCAGAGACTTAAATCTTTGGTCTGTTCATATGCTAGTTGAGTTCTGAATCTCAGCAGAGTTGTAGCCAACACCTACTCTCCAGATCATTGTACTCACCCAGGAAAACTATCAAAATGATGATGATGGGCAGCACCCATCCCAAAAAACAGAGAGTATATATAACTACAATCAAGACAGTTACTTTCTTCTGCCCTATGGGATCTAAGAACCCTCTCTATCAGAAGCAGAGCGGGCATCACCATCCAAAAATCAAGTTTGAGGAAAGAACAAACATGAGAGGGTAATGCAACCATGGACAAAGTAAATTATTAATATTGTAGTAATGGAAGAACATGTAACATTGATATAATGATAATGGTTATCAGAGGTTCTGAGTGTAGGGGTAGGGAATAGTAGGTGGAACATAGGGCCTCAGAGTCAAGTGTAAGCCACAATGTAAACTATAGACTTCAAAATTTATTCATCAGTTGCAACAAACGTACCACACAATTTTAAGATGTTATTCAAAGGGGAAAATGTGGGAAGGGAGAGGGTGGGGGTATATGGGAATCCCTTATACTTTGGTTGTAACTTTTCTGTAATCTAAAACTTTTTTAAAAATAAAGTTTTTTATAAATAAATAAATTTTAAAAATTAAAAGTCCCCCCATTTTTCCTCAACATTCCTTATCACATTTAACATATCATGTTGATTTTCTCTTTTTCATTTTCTTTAGTGTTTTCTCCTCCTTATATACTATGTATTCTATGATGATGGAGATTTTTTTTTCTGTTTTGTCTCCTGCTGTTTCTACAGCAGTGTCCACCACATACAAATATTCATAATATGAATGAATAGTTTCAAAAAATTCAAAACGTGGCCAGCAACTTTTTTAGGGGGTGGGTTCTCTTTCCTTTTAATGGTGGTAAAATACATATAATATGAAATTTACTATTATTGACATTTAGTACATTCACAATGTTGTGTCATCATCATGACTGTCTAGTTCCAGAACAGTTTTTTCACCCCAAAAGGAAACCCATAGCCATTAGCAGTCTCTCCCCATCACTCACCCCCTCCTTCCCAGCCACAAGTAACAACTAATCTACTTTCTGTCTCCAGTCATTTTTCTATCTGGAATTTTCTTATAAATGGAGTCATTCAATATATGGCTTTTGTGTCTGGATTCCCTCACTTATCATAATGTCTACAAGGTTCTTTCCTGTTCCTCCCAAAACACTGAGAACCACTGTGCAGTATTTTATTCCTTTTCATAGCTGAATAATATTCCAATGTGTGGATGTTACCATAAGCACAACTATTTCCAATAGAAGAGCCCTCCTGATCCAGTGTCCCTTTGGAGAAACACGTTTCTCAGTGAGAAAGTGATTTATTGTGAGTACGCAAGCAAGGAACTTGGGGGATCTTCCCAAAACCTGTTCCAAGTGAGAATGGGAGCTAAGGTTTTTATAGGCAAAGGAGAGGGCTAGGGAAGAGGAAAAACAAGTAAAAAAAACAAAACAAAACAAAACAAGTGATGACTAGATCTTCCAGGGGTTTCGTGAAGAGGGTACAGGCAACTTGTCAGTTCTGTATTGTTTCAAGCACATTCAACTTGTCCTTGGTTTCAGTGGCTAATTAACTGTAGTTTAGATATTGTTGTGCCAATCACTCTGGTATATTAAGCTTTACGTCTCTGAGAAAAGTTATAGGTTTACTGGGTCATAAGGTGCTTCTGACACCATTTTGTCTGGTTTTGCTTGAAGGCATTATCTTATTCTCGAAAGCAAAACTAAGATCTGATTTATATCCTTCAAGGAACAAAGTGCAAAGAGTACAATTTTAAAATTAGATTAATAGAAAACCAGTATAAATTAGTATATTAAAACTTTCAGAGCTGCTTAAGTAAAGAAATTTTTAATAAATACTTTTTCCAGCTATCATGGATATGCCACATTTTGCTTATCCATTCATCTGTTGATGGACATTTGGGTTTCTTCCACCTTTTGGTTCTTGGGAATGTTGCTCTGACACATAATGACTTTAAGTGTGTGATATCCAGATTGCCATTCCATTCTTGAAGCAATTAGTGTGGTCTGGTTTTAAATCTTGTTTTGCTACTTATTAGCAGAGTGACCCCAGAGCAGTGACTTGAGCCTAGGAGACTCAGCCTCCTCAGAACAGCAGCTTTTTAAGGTAGGATCTCAGGTGAATGAGATGACAGTCATAAAATCTTCTCCCTGACACCTGGTAGCACACAGTAGGAGCTTTGGGCTTCTTTTCCCCCCAGATAAGAGGACAAATGCCACTCTTCCCAGCATGAAAAAACTGGTGACATGGAGAATGGATCCACCTATAGAAGCATTTCTTTTGTGAGTTGCCAACATTTTAAAACCTGGAACTTTTATATTAAATATAGATTTCTAACTTTGCAAAATACTAGCACCACGCCTTATTCCCCCAGAGAATTCACTGACACAGGGGAATGACAGCTGACTCTTTAGATGGTGTGTGCTGCCCCTAGGCTCACAGACTCCACAGTAGTGGGCAGGAATGTCCCTGCCTGACCTTGAGCTGTGTCCCTTGCTATTTCTTACATTTCTTTTTTTTTCTTTTTTCTTTTTCCTGTTAGAGAAGTTGTGAGTTTACAGAACAATCATGTATAAAATACAGGACTGCCATACACCACCCTAATATTAACACCTTACATTGATGTGGTACATTTGTTTCAATGGATGAAAGCACATATTTATAATTGTACTATTAACTATAGCTCATGGTTTAACTCAAGTTTCACTGGTTACATAGTGCAGTTCCATGTATTTTTAAAAATTTTTATTTTAGTAACGTATATACAACTTAAAATTTCCCTTTTTAGCCACATTCAAATAGATAATTCAGGGCTGTTAATTACATTCACAATGTTGTGCTACCATACTAGTCTATATGAGTCTAGTTGCCACTTCACCAGTTATTTCTGAATGAGATAATTCATGTAAAGTGCTTTGCATAGCAATTGTTGTATAGTATCTAATACAACTAGAAAAGAAAAATAAACATGAAGCCCACAGAAATCAAAAAGGGAGGGGAAAGAAAAAAGTAATTAGTGAGCACCTTTAATACTTGTCCCTTCAGGCTGGGAGCTTTACAATCTTTATTTTAACTATGTATTGTGAAAAATTTGATTTTTACCCACAATAAAAAAGAATTTAAAAAAAAAAAAAAAAGAAATCACTATGGAATATGTACTCCTGATTCTCCATTTTAAACAAATGAGAGAGAAGGGTTGCATTATTCATGATTAAACAGGAAATAAGAGATAAGGAATGTGCCCACCGATCCCACTAAGCCAATGTTTCTCAGAGAGGGTCAGCTGACCCTCTTCCTCAGAATCATGCAAAGATCCTTCTAAAACGCTGCCTTCTGGCTGTCAAAAAAAAAATCTCAAAAAATTATAATTAAAAGTATAAAGCAATAACCAGCCACCAAGATAACAATGTGAAAATTAATGTAATGGCAGTTAAGAAAAGACCAAATCCAAAGAATCTGAATGCCACCAACAATGACAATAGTTATAGAGAAGACAGCAACAATCAAGAGTAGCCATTGGGGGGCGAATGTGGCTCAAATGGTTGGGCATCCATCTGCCATATGGAAGGACCTGGGTTCAATCCCCAGGACCTCCCAGTAAAATAAAAAATATATATAGAAGGCGCATGGGCTGCCAGGCTCTGCGTGCTGGTGAGCCGTCAGGCCCCGGGAGCCATGCAGCAAGATGATGGCATAACAGGAGAGAGACGCAGAGGAGAGACAAGATGAGATGCTCCGAAAGCTCCAAAAACCAGGAACCAAGGTGGCGCAGGTGGCAGAACACCTCTCTCCTACATCGGAGGTCTCCAGGATCGAAGACTGGAGGAGGAGGATGAGAAGAGATGGCAGGAAACAGACACAGAGAATTGCCCAGCGAATGGACACAGAACAGCAAATGGGGAAGGGGGTGTTTTAAATGGATAAAGTAAATAAATAAACTTTAAAAAAAAAAAAAAAAAAAGAGTAGCCATACCATTAGTGACTAGCTACTTAGAATGCAATTAGTGAAAGAAGGTTGAAACAACAAATATTGACCAGCTGAGGAAGGACATCATGGTTCAAGATATTAAGCTTTGAGTTTCTTGGTAGGTGATGAGAAAAATGCAGTTAAAAACAATGGCTAGGGGGAAAGTGGCCAGGAATGGATTCATGGTAAACAATGTGTTTAGTCTATTGAAGAAGGAAGCAAGTTGGAAAAATTTACTTTAAATATGGTTAGTATGTACCGTAGGGAGGAAGCAGGAAAGATGTCAGAAGCAATCTGGAAGAATGTAGTGAAAGTTGATACATGTAAGCAAATACAAAGAGACAGAGTGGTAGGGGGCATGGGGAGTTACTGATTGATGGGTACAGAGTTTTTATATGTGTAACGATGGAAAAGTTTTGGTAATGGATGGTTGTACTGGTAACACAATATTTCAATTACATAATAACACTGAATTTTACACATAGATGTGGTTAAAATGGGAATTTTTTGTTATACATATAACCACAATAAAATATTTCTAACAAATTGCTGCTTCCTGGTTCCATGCCACAGCCACAAATCCAAAGACAATGGGTCTCCTGGGGCAATCTCCCTGGGGCATTCCCTGACACCATAAGCACTGAGAACCTCTGTGAAGTGCAGAGGGGACATCTGTTTTTTTACTCTCTCTCTCTCTCTGTCTCTCTCTTTTTTTAATTAGTTTTCATTTACAAACACCCTATACCTACCAAGAAAAACCTCCCCCTTCCCTCCCTCTACCCATTCCCTGGTAACATCTCATTTAGTGTTCTGGTTTGCTAATTCTGCTCAAAGCAACATACCAGAAATTAGTTGACTTTTACAATGGATTTTATTAGCTTATGAGCTTACAGTTCTGAGGTTGTGAAAATATCCAAATCAAGGCATCACCAGGCGATGCTTTCTCCCTGAAGACTGTCTGTTGTCAATACTGGACTCCTCTGTTACATGAGAAGGCACATGGAACCATCTGCTGTTCTCTCCGTTCTCCTCCCAGTTTTGTTGTTTTTAGCTTCTGGCTTCCATGGCTTTCTCTGTTTCTCTCTCTCTCTCTTTTACTCTCTCTCTCTCTCTCTCTCTCTCTCTATTCACCAATTTATAAAGGACTCCAGCAAGAAGATTAAGACCCAGCCTTGGCCACATCTTAACTAAAATAATCTAATCAAAATGTCCTATCACAATACCAAAATAGGCTTACACCTGCAGGAATGGATGAGTCTCAAAAATACACATTTCTGGTGTCCATACAGCCTCAAACCACCACATCTAACTTCTGTCTCTACAAATTTGCTATTTCTAGGTATCTCATGAAAATGAACTCATATGTTATTTGTCCCTATGTTCCTTGCTTATTTCACTATCATAATGTTTTTAAGTATCACCCTTATTGTAACATTTCTCAGAACTTCATTCCTTCATAGAGCGAAATAATGTTCCATTGTGTGTATGTACCACATTTTGTCTATGTAATCATTTGTTGACTGACACTTGGGTTATTATCCCATCTTGGTTACTGGGAGTGATGTTGCTATAAACATTGAAGAACAAATATCTGTTTGAAAGTCTATTTTCACATTTTTGGGTATATACTTAAGAGTGGAATTGCCAGGTCATATGGTAATTATATATTTAATATGTGAGTAATGGTCATATTGTCTTCTACAGTAGCTGAGTCATGTTCATTCCCACCAACAATGCACAGAGTTCCAAGACATACTCATCAACACTTGTTATTTTCCTTTTCTTTTATACTAATAGACATATTTGAGGGGTAAAATGATAAGTCATTGTGGTTTAATTTGCATTTCTTTGGTAGATAATGATGTTGAGCATCTTTTCATATGCTTATAGGCCATTTGTGTATCTTCTTTGGAAAAAATGTCTGTTCAAGTTCTTTTCTCATTTTTTAAGTTAGGGCCTATGTCTTTTTGTTGCTATGTTGTAAAAGTTCCTTATATATTCTGAATATTAAACTGCTATTTTCTCCCATTTTATTGGTTTTCTTTTCACTTTCTTGATAATGTCCTTTGATACACAAAAGCTTTTAATTTTGATAAGGCTAAATTTATCTCTTGTTTATTTTTTTGCTCACGTTTTTGGTGTCATATCTAATTGACCATTTTGTTGGCTGCATTTTTGGAGAGGTTTTTGGATCACAGAAGGGTAAAAAAAGTGGCAGAGAAAGATTACAGGTGTGGGGTGTCAGTGATGGGGGGATGCATGAGAAAGGGTTCACCTGGGGCATGCCTCTAAGACATATGAATATATTCAAGTGTTCATGGGACATTGTCTTGGTGGGTTGATATCCACACAATAACCGAAAGAATATTAATTTCTATCCTGGAGAGTTCTGCTACATTCCCTAACAGGAAAGCAAGAATCCCCCAAGTGCAAGGACACTGACTAGTAAAGGAAGACAGACCAATATGCCAGAACCTTTATATTGATATTTGTATTTGTGAATTTTTTCTTGTGAAATTGGAACTTACCATAGTATTATGTACTGTATAAGAGTTACCTTCTGAAAGCCTCCTTGTTGCTCAAATGTGGCCTCTCTAAGCCAAACTCAACAAATAAACACACTACCTCCTAATGCCCTGCTGTGGGACATAACTCCTGGGGATGAGCCTCCCTGGCACTGAGGGATTATTACCAAGCACCAACTAGCAATGCATCTGGAAAAAGATCTTGACCAAAAGGGGGAAATGGTAAATGCAGATGAGCTTTTATGGCTAAGAGACTTCAGAATCAGAAGGTCGTTCCAGAGGTTACACTTATGCAAGTCTCTTCAGGATCTCATTGACAGCCACTGTAAATGGTGCTATAAGTTGTGGGGCTTCTGAGAACTCTAGAGACATCCAGAAACTATAAGTAGGGCAAGCAGCTCATGAATTTGGCACCTTGTCACTGGACCCTAATTTGGAATTTATGCTCCCCAGTGTAACAGACATAGATTCATGTATAGGTTTTCCACACATGGCTCTTCTGCCCCTTTTATTTGAACCCATAATTAGTACTATACTTGATAAATATATATACCAAGACTCAACTCTTTGGTCCATCCACATACCAGTTGATTTCTGAATTTCAGCAGAGTTGAAACACCTACTCTCCAGTTCTTTGGACTCCCCAGGGCAACCAGCAAGGAGATGATGATGAATAACACCCATCCCAAGGAACAGAGAGTGTCTACAACTAGAAGCAAGATAGTTTCATCCATCTGCCCCATGGGATCTAAGTGCCATCTCAATTAGAAACAGAGTGGGCATCACCATCCAAAAATCCCCAAGACTGGGGAATGAACAATGGGCTAAAATTAACATATTATTATTCTACTATAGACTTACTATTATTTTAGCAATGGAAGACTCTTCTCATTGATATAAAGGCTGTGACCACCAGAGATTCTGAGGATGGGAGAGGAAAGAATAAGTGTAATATGGGGACAATTTCAGGACATTGGATTTGTCCTGCATGACAGTGAAGTGAGGGATACAAGCCATTGTATGGTTTGTCATAACCTTCAGAATTGTGTGGAACAGAGTGTGAACTATGGTCTGGACTGCAGTCCATAGTTAGTAGCAATGCTTCAATATGTGTTCATCAATTGTAACAAATATACCAAACTAATGAAGGATGTTGTTAATGTGGGAAAGTATGGGAGGGGAAGGGTGTGGCACATATGGGAATCCCTTATATTTTCATGTAGCTTTTTTATAATTTATTTTTTTTTTTAAGATTTTATTTATTCATTTATCCCCCCCTTGCTGCTTGTGCTCGCTGGGTCAGCTAACCACGCCGTGCGGGCGGGCTTGCCTTCACCAGGAGGCCCCGGGAACTGAACCCGGGGCCTCCCATATGGTAAACGGGAGCCCTACTGATTGAGCCACAGCCGCTTCCCGCTTTTTTATAATTTAAAGCTTCATTTTAAATTTAAAAATTAATTTAAAAAAAGAATGAACTGTAAATTTGTAAATTTCCAGGTCATGAAGACTTACCTTATGTTATCCTCAAAGAGTTTTATGGTTTTAGCTCTTATACTTAGGTACCTTATCTATTTTGAGTAAATTTTTGTGTATGGTGTGAGGATTAGGTCCAAATTCAATCTTTTGCATTTTGATATCCATTCATCCAAACACCATTTGTTGAAGAGACTATTCTTTCTTTATTGCATGTATTTGGCACCTCTGTCAAAGATCAATTATCCATAGATGTGTGGGTCTAATTCTGGACTTTCAATTCCATTGGCCAATATTTCTATCATAATGCCAGTACCATACTGTTCTTTTAAATTTTTTAATACTTTTTTTTATTTTTTTAAAGATATTTAGATTACATGATTGTAACATAAAAAATATATGGATTTCCATATGCCCTGCTCCCCATACCTCCCATGTTTTTCCACATAAAAAACATTCTTCATTAGTGTAGTACATTCATTGCAATTGATAAACACATTTTGGGGCATTGCCATTGAGCATGGATTATAGCATTTTTGGGGACTTGGGAATCATCCTGAATGACATGGCAATGGCAGATATAGGCCATTATACATCTTCCCATAACCTACAGAATTGTGTGGGACAGAGTATAAAGTACCATACTGTTTTGATTATTGTAGCTTTGTTGTACATTTTGAAAGTCAAGAATTTCTTCAATTTATTCTCTTTTAAAATTGTTTTGGACTCCTGGCAAATTGTATCTAACTGAGAGGAGAGCAGATGTCTTCCTCCCTGCCCATTTCCTTTGGATACATAGAGAACGAGAAGGTGATCAGAGTCTTCTAGGAGGGTACTGGAAAGATGAAAAAACCGAAGAAAAATCATTAGCTTCTCCCCTTGTAGCTGGAAGTGGCACATACACCCCACCCTCAAGAAAAAATGCCTAAGTGGAGCCACTGGCTCCAGAAGAAGAGGGGTCTGGGAGGGTGGAGAGTGGTTTCTTTGTGGTGAGTTTAGCCAGCTGAGCCCCCCTTGAAATTTGGAAAGGACCTCTAATCAACAAGGATAAGGAAGGGGGATCTCCTCAGGCAAGCTGTAATACCCAGTTGCTTAGGTAAAGAGAGGAATTACATCAGAGAGGAGGCAGAGACAGACAGGTGATTGATCAGCAGGATTCCAGCGGATGGCAGGGAATCTAACTTGCCCGAGGGAAAAGGGATGGGTAGACTTATGAAATGCTAAATAGTCTAAGCAGTCAGGTTAGCTCAGTGGAAGAATTCCTGCCTAATATATGCAAGGTCCCTGGTTTGAGTCCTGGCTCTTCTTTGAGAATTGACCCATTGGGTTATCAGGCATACAGCTGAAAACTTATGACAAGGAACATATAGACATTCTCTATGTATTAGCTTTACTTGGATCTCCTTTTTTTTTTTTTTTTTTTTTTTTTTTAAGTCCCTTTTTAAGTTTTCCTTATTTTACTCACTAAAACCAGGTTCAAAACATGCACAGGGCAAATTGCAAGGTGATTGACTGATGAATACCAGAAGCTTGAGAAGATCTTTAGTGGTCTAAGTGAGAAGGCTGTTTTTTCATGTTTATTTCTTTTTATCTTTTTTTCTTTCTCCATTTTTTAAATGAGTTGCTGCTGTCTTGTTTCTTGTTTGTGTTTCCCCTTCCCTTGTTTCTGTTTGTTTTATCTTTCTTTCTTTTGTTTACTGATTTTTTCTACCTATTTCTTTTTTCTTCTTCATTTTTATATCTTCTACTTTCTGTTGTTGTTCTTTCATTCCACTGCTTTTTTATTTGGTCTTCCATTTTTCTTGTTTTTATTTCTACCTCTCTCCTTTTTTCTCTGTTTTCTTTCTCTTTCTTCTTTTTCCTTTTCTCATCATCACAGCCTTCTAATTCATTCTATATATTTTTCCATTATTCTGCTTCTTGTTTCATTGTTTCTATTCCACTTTTCTAATATTCCTCTGTACTTTTTGCTCATGTAATTTTTCAATTTCCTAGGTTTTGTACAGTTCCTTTCCTGCTTTTTACTATTATTATTACTATTATTCTTTTTTTTTTTTCATTGTGGGTAAAAATCAATATTTTCACAATACATGCCAACATTTGCAAAATGATATATAAATATATATGCATATATGTGCATTTGCTTACAAAAATGTTATTTATGTATATATATAAATATATTTTAAGAGGTGCTTAGATACCCAAAATATTACACCAAACCCACTGGGATACCCATGTTGACCACCTCCCACACCTCCCACCACATCCCACACAAACATCTCCCACAAATGTGGCCCACCACCCTCAATGGACTTACACATCCTGGGGCCTTGCCACCAACCAAGGACCACAGTTCACACTGTAGACAACACTCTCTCCTACACAGTTCCGAGTGGTTTCTGCTGACTTAAAATGGCCTACATCTGTTGCCACAACGGTACTCAGGACAACCTCCAAATCCCAAAGAAGCCCCTGTATTTCAACTGCTTGTCCCCTCCCTGCCCCAAAAGTGCCTAGTGGCCACTGGCTCAACATCATTGTTATAATTTCTTCCATTGCTAGAATCACCTATGTGAACAACAGAATACCATCAAGTACACTCTAGTCCATAGTTCTTCCCCCAATCCTGAGGGGACTGGGATGGTGATGTCCACTCCACCTCCAAGTGAGAGAGGGCTTATATCCCATGGATATGGTGGATGGGATGATCCTGCCTGCAGATGCAGGCTCTCTCCATTCCCAGGGATGGCCATTGCCCATCGTTGTCTCCTCGCCAGGTGACTTGGATGAGTCCATTGAGCTGTAGGGTAGGAGTTGCAGCTCCACCGAGATTCCATGCACACCCGGCACATAGGTAGGCCAGAGGCTCCAGTCTCTGGAAGTATACCTAAAAACTTCAGCATCACATATAGGTTTGAATAGAAGGGACTGATGAACCATGTGCAGGGAGGACCCATTTGAGTCTAATTCTGTCACTCTCAGGAGCACAGATTCCAAAATAGAGCCCACTGATAAGGCATCAGTCTCTGGGTCTATCCCCACTTATATAGGACCTGGGTGTCTCCAGAGCTCTCAGGAGCCCCTCTGTGTGGGATGATAGGCACTGAGATGTTCTATGAGCTCCTACTGAGGTGTGCGTAATAGTTACCTCTGGGATGACCTCCTGACTCTCTTTGAAGTCTCTTAGCCACTTGAACTCATTTGTCTTTACCTTTTCCCCCTTTAATTCAAGGTCTTTTTCCAGTTGTGTTGCCAGTTGGCACTTGGTATTAATCCCTCGTTGCCAGGGAGGCTCAACCCCGGGAGTCATGTCCCACGTTGGGGGGAAGGTAATGCAATCATATGCTGAATTTGGCTTAGAGAGAGGCCACATTTGAGCAACAAGGAGGCTCTCAGGTGGCAACCCTTAGGCTCCCCACAGCTGCAGCTATTATTCTTTTTGTCTTCCTATCTCTTTCCTTTGCTCTAGTCCTAATTTTTTTCCCAAGGGAACATAGAGAACAGCAAGGAAATAGAATAAGAGGAATGAAGTGACAAAGTAAAACCATATCACACTCAAAAACAACAAAATAAAACCATAGAATAGAGAGAAAAGCTAATCAAATGAATAAACCTATCAAAAAAAAAAAAGATTCTTAGACACCAACAAAAAATTACAAGTCATACTAAGAAATAGGAAGACATGGCAAAGTCTAATGAACAAACTAAAAATCAAGAGAAATGCAGAACATGGAACAACTAATCAGAGATGTCCAAACAAGTATCATGAATCAACTTAATGAAGTTAAAGAAGAGATTAAGGACATTAAGAAGACACTGGAAGGACATACTGAAGAAGTTGTAAACATACATAAAAAATAATGGATATGATGGTGATGAATGGCACAATCCAAGAAATAAAAAAATACACTGGAAGAATATAACAAAAGATTTGAACAGCCAGCGGAAAAAATAAGTGATGTGGAAGACAGTACTTCTGAAATCAAACAGATAGAATAGATAGATAAAAAGATAGAAAAAATCCCGCAGGGTCTTATGCATTTGAATGACAATGCAAAACACACAAACATATGCATTATAGGCACACCAGAGGGAGAAGAGAATGGAAAAGGGAAAGAAGTGTTGGAGGAAATAATGGCTGAAAATTTCCCTGCATTATTGGGGGATGGAAGTACATGTCCAGGAAGCACAGTACACTACAAACAGTATAAATCCAAATAGGCTTCCTCCAAGACACATACGAGTGAAATTGTCAAATGCTCAAGACAAAGAGAGAATACTGAAAGTGGCAAGAGAAAAGAGAATCATCACACGCAAGGGAAGCTCAATAAGATTAAGTGCTGATTTTCATCTGAAATCATGGCGGCAAGAAGGTAGTGTTATGACATAGTTAAGGTGCTAGAAAAAAAAAATAGTTTCCAGCCAAGAATTCTCTATCCAGCAAAGCTGGCATTCAAAAATGAGGGAAAGTTCAAATATTCACAGATAAACAGAAATTAAGAGAGTATGTCAATAAAAAACATGCACTTTAAGAAATACTGAGGGGGAATTGATGTCCACAAGGTCCTTTTGCCTGGTTCCAGATCTATCTATTCATTCCCTATATGAAGCCTGCTTCAGCTCCTTTAAGCCGGATTTCCTGTCTTGTATAAACAGAATATCAACAGGCAGCTAGAATAAGCAAGAGACAAATGAAACCACTCGCTACTATTCATGGAATCCAACTCCTCAGGCTCTTATGATTCTTCAAAATACATTTAAAAACGTGAACTGCCATCAGTGGAATCCCAGCTCTCATAAAGTGGAATATTTCATCTTTTTCTCTAGTGTTTGTGCCTAATGTTTGTGCACTTGTGACACAGCACAGCCTGGAGGATGCAGCATGCAAAGATTTTCTCCATTCCTTCCCCATTGGATCAATTGAATTGTCAAAATTAAAATTATGTTATTTAGCCCGAGAGTCAACTGCCCTTTAAAAATCAAGGTTTTTGTAGAGTTTCTGTGTTGCTAATCACTAGAGTAACTTCATATTTAGGACTGCTTTCACCTTGATATAATCAGTTTTTCAAAATTAGTGTTTTCTGTTTGTTTGTTTGTTTGTTTGACTGACTGACTATTAAAGGAGCTTAAGAACATTGTCCTTTCCTGTTAAGATGATCAAAGTTCTGAGACACCTGCATGGTCATTATCTGGGGGGATGAATGACTAAGAGTGTTGCACTGGGTCTCATTTTTCCAACTCTCTGTCAAAAATTGGGGGTTTGACAAATCCCTTTGGCACATTTTGCCAACTGCTTTTCCCTCATTTTAAAAATGCATGTGTGTTTCAAGAGAAATTTAATCTATATTTCTCTGGGTCATTTACACTTAGCCCACTAGAATGCTATTTTGTTAGGTCTTTTTTTTTTTTATTGTCTAAGAACTCGGTGAATCCTTCAACAAACTCTATCTTTTTTCAGTCACATTTTCTGAGAATAAACAAAATTTGAATTAAAAATAAATAAATAAATACTGAAGGGGCTTCTCCAGGTCGAAAGGAAAGAACAGGAGAGAGAGAGTTAGAAGAGAGTGCAAGAACAACTAAAAATATAAGGAGAGATATAAAAACAACATATACCATACATAAACCCAAAGAAAATGTAGCTAATTTAAGTAATTCCTTGACAATAATAACATTGAATGTTAATGGATTAAACTCCTCATTCAAAGACACAGATTGGCAGAATGGATAAAGAAATATGACCTGTCAATGTGCTGTCTACAAGAAACCTACCTTAGACCCAGGGATGTAATGTGGATGAAAGTAAATGGCTGGAAAACAATTTTACACACAAACAATAACCCCAAAGGTCAAGAGTATCTTTACTAATATCAGGCAAAATAGACTTTAAATGCAAAACTATTGTAAGAGACAAAGACAGACACTATAGAGTAATAAAAGGGGTAATCTATCAAGAAGAAAGAACAATCATAAATATACAACTAACTAGGGCACCTCAAAATACATAAGGCAAACACTGGAAAAACTAATTGAAGAAATAGAAGCCTCTACAATTACAGTGGGGATTTTAAGAAACCATTATCACCATTAGACAGAACATCGTGATAGACAATCAATAAAGAAACAAAGACTTTGAATAGTACATTAAAAGATCTGGGCCTATATATAGAGTATATATAGCACTGAGAAATGCAGACATGGACATAGCAGGTCATTTTATAATATGAGGATCTGAGATTCATGAAATACTATGATCTCTGCAATAGGTGCAATTTAATAATTTATTTTTAACCAAGAAAGCTGTAGCTATGTTTCTAATTTCCTTTCATATTGACATCTAGATCCCTTGGGACTGGGATATTATGTCTTAAAATTTTTCTTAACCCATATTAATTTTTAGCATTGAATAGTCCCTTAAAATATGGCCAGTAACTCAAATGACAAATGCTGAATTACAAACAACTGAGTTGACCTGAAATGCACCACTCCATAACTTCTGACATTAACATGAACCCATAGTCCTTAAACCAAAATAAATGCAAACATTGATTTGGACTCTTTGGACACTAAAGGTGCTTCCATATTTGTGAGAATTTTGAATGAAAATAACCCAAAAACAATCTTTAAAGTTTTAGAAGAAACTGCCACTGGTATATGGCCCATGAAATTGTTATCTGTGATCCTCACTCTTAGAAAACAGCTGGCCATGGAGCCATGAAAGAATCTGTGGGCCAGATGAGTTGGTATCCCATACAATCAGACACAGGAGCTCTGACATTGTGTGATATGCCATGAAAGCTAATAGAAAATAAGATTCACCTTCAAACATTCAAACTTAAGACTATAGAAGCAGAAAACACACCAAGCAGGAAATTACCATTTTCCATCATCTCACCTACCATGTAGCAGGAATTCTAATATATAAAGTATGCATACACTTCTCCCAGTCTCCATGCCATCTACAAGGTAGTTTCTTATATTTTTCTTCCCTTCTCTTCTCAAATCCTCCAAACATAGTCTTCCCATTGAATGACTCCAACTGAGTTAAGAGAATGCACACTAACTCTTTAACTTAGTGGTTATGTTTTAGAACTTTAGTCTCCACCTGGTCAAAACAAGGCTTTCTCCTTGTTATGAATCTGCACTTGGAAATTTTCTACTAAGAAGGAGTAAAATGGCCCTGATTTTCTTTTATACAACTAAATGAGAGAGATGAGGTTGGGTAGTAAGAAAATTAAAATTATGAGACTGCTGGTAACTTCTGAACCCTCAGTGGAGAAGCAAAAACACTGGTGACATAAAAAGCATCAAAATATGCATTTATTATCCTGATTTCATTTTTGACATTATTCATCTCCATTATTAATATTGTTATTATTGTTAATGTACTTTATTGTGTAGCTACAATAAAATCAAAGAAGATAGCAATGAACATATGCAGGCAATCATCTGGTCCAGGGCCATCATGTTAAAGAAAAAATTGTATGTCTAAATGGTGAGGTGACTTTCTCAAGCTTCCATAGCTAATTGGAAGCTGACATGATATGAGAACATAAGAAATATTCTTGTGCTTTTTAATGTTGCCTCTCTAGCATATTTTTTTCTCTTTTTCTTTTTGCATTGATGAGTGCAAGAGGGAAGAGAAAACCTAAATATATACCTGTATCTTTTGATGGTTTCTGGCTTTGTCCCTAGCCTATCACTTTCAATCTACCTTGGGAAATCTCAATATATACATTTGATTTTACATGTCATTACAAACATATATAGATACAGTCATAACATGGACACAGGATGTAGGGAGGCTCAGAATATTTGAGTTTTCTATTTATACAGTTGAGCATGTATGAATTTTCTATAAGCTTGCATAAAATTTAGAAGTATTAAAATAGAAGAAATCATTTTCTGCTGTATCTCAAAGTATTTTCTGAATATTTTTGCATTTTGGCTATTAGAAAGAAATCACTACATGATGAACTCAAATACTGAACCACAGAAAACATAAGAATAAGAACCAGGCTGAGAAGACATAATTAAGATAGAAGGGATTCTATTGGGCCCTCTACTTTTGAAATGTTTTTTTAATATAAAAGTCTAATTGAAAGAGCTGGAAAGACAGACGGAAGAAGAGTCGTTCATGCTGGACTCCCAGTGATCATCTCTTAATGCTGACAGCAGGCATGGTTAGATCCCATGGTGATGGAGAACCCACTATTCCATTGAGATTCAAGGTTAATTTTAATGTGCAAATCGGTCCCAATGGCCTCATCACTTGCAGCAAGCTTAGTCTTCATGGAATAGGTAAAAAATGGCTAGGGTACTAATAACTGTCCTCTATTCTCTGTCCTTTCTCCAGGATACAAATTAAAGCCAGTCTCCAATCTAGCCCCCTTCATCTGCCATGGTATCTTGGAGGTAGGTCATTCACTCAGGCTGTAACTAAACATGGGCTGAAATAAAAGAAAATACATTTTCAGAAGCAGGAAACTAAGTTATATCTTTGGAAATAGCTAAGATTTAGGAGATTGAGGGGAGAAGTGACATATTCCAAACAGAGAGGACAGTATGAGAAAATCCACAGTGGTAAAAAAAAAAAATAATCAGACATGATTAATTCAGTTCAAGGAAATTCAAAAATTATGTCTAGCACTGTGTAAGGGAGTGTAGTCAATGGAGAGAAGCAAGATCTATCTTACCAAAAGGCAGATTACATGGATCTGATTGTAAGAAGTTGAATGGAAGCCAATAAGAATGATGGTCTTTCTTATAGGTGTTGATTCTATTATTTAGGTGATATCTTTGCCATATCTCTAAAAATCAACATCATCTTCTGTGACCGTTTTGGAAATTTATATTAGTAATTAGCTGTACATCTTAAAACCAGAATCTTATAATATAGAGATTTTATCTGTGTAGTCACAGCATTTTGATTCTAGAGTTACTGATTTATATTGACTTTACATTAAATCATTTTTCAAAGTAAATGGTACAGATGTTAATTCACCAAGAGTATAGCTAGTGTCTCTCTAAACAATTAGTTTTAAGATCTGAAAAATGGACATATCTATGGGCATTGTCACAGTGGGTGGAGACTCACACAATAACTGAGAGAATACTGAAATCCCGTCCTGGAGAGCTCTGCCACATTCTCTAAAGGAGCAGCAACAGTCCTGCAAGTGCAGGGGCAGTGACTGGCAAAGGAGGATGATCCACTGATGGTCCTTTGCTATTGACAACTAGGCTTATGAGCCTTTGATCTTGAAATTGAAACTTAGCCTATTGTTATGGGGTGCCTAAAGGTTGCCTCCTGAGAGGCTCCTTGTTGCTAAAATGTGGCCTCTCTCTAAGCTAAACTCAGCAGATGAATGCATTACCTTCCCCCCGCCCCCAGCATGGTACATGACTCCTGGGGATGAGCCTCCCTGGTACCGAGGGATTGCTACCAAGCACCAACTAGCAATACAACTTGAAAAAGACCTTGAATAAAAGTGAGGAAAGGTAAAGACAAATGAGTTTATATGGCTAAGATACTTCAAAGTGAGTCGGGAGGTCATCCCAGAGGGAACACTTATGCACATCTTAGCAGGATCTCACAGACTTCCAAAGTGGATACTACCCCAAATAGTGGGGCTCCTGATGGCTCTGGAGACTCCCAGGTCCTATGGTCAGGGCAAATAGCTCCAGAATTTGGTGCCTTGCCAGTGGGTCCTACTTTGGAGTTTGTGCTCCTGAGAGTGACAGAGCTGGATTCAATTATGTCTTCTGTGCAGATGGCTCATCTGCCCCTTCTATTTAAACCTATACTTGGTGCTGGATTTTGTAGGTGTACATCCAGAGACTCAAGTCTTTGGGCTGTCCATGTGCCAGCTGAGTCCAGAACCTCGGTGGAGTTGAAACACCTACTCTACAGCTCAATGGACTCACCCAGGACAACTGGCAGTGAGATGATAATGGACAACAGCCATCTCAGGGAATGGAGAGAGTCTGCAGCTGCAGACAGGATAGTCCCATCCATCTCCCCCATGTGATACAAGCCACCTCTCAATTGGAGGTGGGGTGGATTTCACCATCCCAGAATCCTCTGGATTGGGGGAAGAGCTATAGACTAGAGTGGACTTACTGGTATTCTACTATAGACATATTGTGGTTCTAGCAATGGAAGAAATTACAACCTTGATGTGGAGCCAGTGGCCACTGGAGGCTCTGTGGGCAGGGAGAGGGAAAAACAGTGGTAATACAGGGTTTTTTTCGGGACTTGGGAATCATCCTGAGTGACATTGCAATGACAGATATAGGGCATTTTATATCATCACATAACATGCAAAACTGAATGGGAGAGAGTGTAGATTACAATGTGAACTATGGCACATGCCTAATGGCAAAGCCCCAGGATACATTTATCAATTGCAATGAATGTGCCACACTAATGAAGGATGTTTATGTGGGAGGGCGTGGGAGGTGTGGGGAGTGGGGCATATGGGAATCCCTATATTTTTTGTGTAACATTTATGTAATCTAAGTGTCTTTTAAAAAGTAAACAATATTTTTTTTAAAGTTGGAAACAAAAAAAAATATGAAAAATATTGCAGATGAATTTTGGAGCCATATTCTAACAACCCTCCCCAAAGCTATCACCACCATTGGTCATGAAGAATACACAGTCCAATGTAGTGAATTCCTAAAATCTAAAATGGTTTAAGAAGAGTTCTCAGAGGATATCAGAGACTGGAGAAAGTGGGTTTTCAACTGTTAAGACTTTGGCAGCTGATAACTAGAAAGGCACTTAAATCAATTCACCCCCCAGACTTCTTAGGATATGTAACTGCACTGCTCACCTTCTATCTCTTCTGTCCAACACAGGAAAGCTTTAAGAAACAGATCTGTCATTAATAGAAAACTCTATATGGGAAGCATATATATATATATGCTCACCCAGAAGCACTCTGGGCAAAACATGAATTTGGTTAAAACATAAAACTGGCAAAAAAGGTTCCTCAAATCCTTGCACCCTCAAGGATTTTTATTAAACAGTGTTGCTTAGATTGATGTGAGTGCCTTGAATTTGGCTTAGGTCACGAGAGCTGTGAAAATAATGGTACTTAAGAGACCTGCTACATAGAAATAAACGCAATCTAATTAAAGATGTGCAACTATGGAAAAGATGTTTGTAGAACAGATATTGAATGAAGTTTCCAGAACATTGTGTGGAATGATCAGTTTATAAAATTATGTAGTCCTAGATCTAAAAACGAGCCCATTTGAATAGAAACTTGAAAAATCAGATGATATAAACCAAATGAAAATATATCAAATGAATGAAATGTAATTAACAAAATAAAGCCTGTATATGCCATTATGAGGTGTCTGAACACCTGCTTAAAAGCAGTAATGGGGGAGCAGGTGTAGTTTGGTGGTTGAGCACGTGCTTCATTAGATCCTGAGTTCAATCCCTGGTACCTCCTTAAAAATAACGATGAGTAGGACTGTGTATTAGTGTTTTTAGAGAAACATAAATGACAGAAGATATCTGTAAATTTTTTTAGATATGTATAAGAATTGTCTCATGCAAATGTGGGAATGGGCAATTACAAATTCCAAAGGGCATGATGCAAGCTGGAAACTCAGATGAAGGTTTTTCATCAGTTCCCCAGAAGAAGCTGGCTGGCTACATTGAGATGGATATTTTCTCTTCTCACTGCTGAAAATATGACTTCTCATTTTAAAGCTTTCAACTGATTGGATGAGACATCTTCATTGTTGAAGGCAATCTCTTCAGTTAATCATAGATGCAATAGATGCAGTCAACTTACTGATGACAAGTCCATGAAATGTCCTCACAGAAACAATAACATCAGTCCTTCCTTGACCAAACAACAGGACACCATAAGCTGGACAAGTTGATGCATGAATTTTACTATCATAGGCTAGGACTCAAATTTCATGAACCCTCCAAAATTACCTGCTCTTATCAAAAGTAGAGGACATTTATTCATATCATTGCAATTGGAAAACAAAAACATGGAATGACATGGGAACATAGATCATTTGGGTCAAGGAAAATATTACTAAGAAGTCAAGGAATATGGAAAAGGGTGGTAGAAGCTCAATATATTGAAAGTTAACCTGACTTGCCAATTCCCTAATGGGAATGACCCAGAACTACCTCTTCCTTATCTGCTTCTATGGAGTGCCCTGTTCTACTAATGCTTCCAGGATGGTTCTTGCATCTCTAAGTATGAAACTCCTACAAGAATTGCTCATAGACTGGAGAATGGTGAGAAAATGAACAAAGCATGAACTGCTCCTTGAAGGATAATATTGTTACAAAAATGCACCATGATTGACTAGGGTTTTGAGAGAATAAACTGGAATCCAGTTATATCAGCAGAAAAGTCGAGAGGTACTCACAAATATTGAGTGATAATTTAACTGTTATGGGTTAATATTCACTGCTATTACTGAGAAGTGCTCAGGTAAACTACTATCATGTCTGCTTTACAGAAAGGAAATTGATATTCAGAGATGGCAATGATCTGACTAAAGTTGCAAATAAATATTTAGTGACTGTGCTACCTGTGCAAGTCACTTTGGGAGATGTTGAAATAAAGAAAGGGATAGACTTGCCCTAAGTAACTGAAACTAACATGTAAATGTATTGCATCCTTTTCATTCAAAGTTATCAAGACCAGCATGTATAATTCCCCTATTCAAAATAAGGGTTCTTTGTGTTTTCAGAAGCCTGAAAAATCAGTATGTGCAAATAATGAGCACAACAATTTTTATTTTGTGGAGTTTTCAATATCAGGATTTGCCATGGTATATCATCATATAGAGTAGTCATTTGATAGAGAATAACAGTTAGGAATGAAAATAAGATCAAACATGTAAGTGAGTGAATGAATATCTTAAAAAATAGGGTGCAATTATATTTTAAATTATTTAATATTAATAACCATTACCTGGCTATAGAAAGTATGCTTGAGTGATATAAAAAAATAAAAAGTTTTGGCAATCCAAGTATTTAAATGTAGTTGGAGAGAGAATACCTAAATATATTAAAACAGTCAGTGACTAAGATAGCATTTTCTAAATTCCAAGTAACTGATGTAGAACTAATTTGTGTATTACCTCAGAGGTGGCAGTCACCCCTATGACATAGTGATCACATGCAGTGTTGATGGAAGTGAAAGGATTGGAGTTAATGGGAAGAGCCATAATTCTGGCAGGAGCACTCACATGTGAACATGTTAGGAGTGATGGTAGCAGACCATTTGGCTGATTGATGAGTCACAGGTTGGGGAGAAACCAGAAGATATGGATTTGATTTTGAGGAAATTGAGGGTACTAAGTGATTGTTCAAGTAATTATTTTAAATTTGCATCATGAGAAGAGAGCCTATAAAAGAAAACCTATAAGAGAGATAACAAAATGAGTCTCTATTGGAGTGGATGTATGTGAAGTCCAGCATAATGGAAACTGGACTGAAATGCAATGTGAGTAAGTGAGCAGTGGAAAGAAAGAGGACAGGAAGCAGTTCCAATAGCAGAAGGTAAAGTTTGGGGATGGACTTACAGTGTATGTTCAACAGGGATTAAGGAGGAGGGTGTTCTCAGCTTCCTTATTTCCCTTATGACATGACCCTATTCCATAATGTCCACAGTGTCCAACACAGACACACTTCTTGGCCCACATAAATGCCCAATTCACACAAACTGTATGTGAGACTTTTCCATTATCTTAATTTAGACCCCTTTGCATTACTCTTCTTTTTCTTAAATGTCCCCTAGGTAACCAAGATTGTCCTGGATTCAATATTTTTGCCAGTACCTGTCACTGCTGCTTCCTGTAGTTGGGGCCTTGACTAATTTTTTACATGATCTCTCCAGATTGGATTGAGCAGAAAGATGGGGCATGGGAGATAAGTATATGGACCAACTTCCTGACAAACCAAAAAGATAATACCTCAGGTTCAGGCAGAGCAGAGTATAGACAAGAGCTCACCCCCTTTGACAGTCCAGTGCTGTTTACAGGGGAAAGATTTCTAGTGCACAGAGTAGTATGCAGGTAGTCTTTCTTAGCCCTAATTACAGAAACATGACCATCAGTGATAACCAGGAGTAACAGCATCCTGTGCCTGCAGACATTCTCACATGGAGCCACAGTCCACCAAAGGAAGCACCAAAGCTAGCAGGGCTAAATGAGCGGATTGAAAATATTATCGAGGTAATTTTAATTTTCACCTGCATAAAAAGTTTGAGATACACAGATATATATTACTAGGAAAACACAGACAAATCCGTAGACTGAGGAAAAAAAATGCATTTTTAGTAAATTAGTATTTTATAGATGGATGATCAACTAGCCTGGCCTTTTTCAGTTGTGGAAAAAAAACAGCTTAATGGCTGCTTCTCACCAACAATAAATAGAATACCACTAAAAAGTACATTGTCATAAAGTATGGCATCAATTCATGAAATTGTATTGGCTCAATGGAAATTTCACTCAGTGCCCCAAAATTAGATGGACATTAGGAAAGAAGTGACATGCCTCAGGTTGCATCCAGAATAGCTTCTCTTTTTAATGGAGCTAAAAAATTGAAATGTAAACCTAAAATAACTTCAGCAAAAGGAAAGAGATAGCCTTGATTCTAAAGGAAAGGGTGGAAGTGTAGTATTGCCTTTACCGGGAGAATGGCAAGAGTTAGTTTTGAATATTCACCTAGCAGTTAGCTAGAATAATCTAATACTCTGCTAGACTAATCCATGTCTAAGGAAATTAACAACTGAAAGTGTTCAAAAAGGGATGACATGGAAGGCATGTCAATAATAAGTTAAAGAAAATATGAAGATATGATAGGTAATTTTACTAAAATAAAACTACTTTCTCCTACTTCCTGATTTGTTGTTTTACTAAATTCCAGAGAGGTACTGGATGGACATAGCTAATGATACCATCCTGGAAGGCTTCATCCTTCTGGGTTTTTCAGATAACCCCAGACTGGAAATGACCCTCTTTGTGGCCGTGTCCATCTTTTACACTGTCACCCTCATGGGCAACATTACCATCATAATCCTGTCCCGCATAGACTCTCATCTACACACTCCCATGTACTTCTTCCTCAGTCAACTGTCCCTTCTGGATCTCTGCTTTACCACCAGCTGCATTCCCCAGATGCTAGTTAACCTTTGGGGCCCAGACAAGACAATCAGCTACCTGGGGTGCACAGCTCAACTCTACATCTTTCTGGGACTGGGTGCTGCCGAGTGTGTCCTGCTGCTAATCATGGCCTTCGACCGCTACGTGGCAGTGTGTCGACCTCTGCATTATGTGGTCATTATGCACCCACAGCTGTGTCAGAAGTTGGTGGCCTTGGTCTGGGTGAGTGGGACCTTTGGCACCTTGGTGCAGTCACCTACCACAATGAAGCTGCCCTTCTGCCAGCACCACCGGGTGGATGACTTTGTATGTGAAGTTCCTGCACTGATCCGCCTGTCCTGTGGAGACACGCTTGTCAATGAACTCCAGATCTCAGTGATTGGGGCCATTTTCCTGATGGTGCCCTTGGTGCTCATTCTTGTCTCCTATGGTAGCATTGCCCAGGCAGTGCTGGCCATCCAGTCCAAGGAGGGGAGGAGCAAGGCCCTCCGTACCTGCTCCTCCCACCTGGGGGTTGTCTTCCTCTTCTATTTTACTGTCACTGCAGTCTACATTCAGCCCCGGAGCCATTTTTCTGAGAAGGGAGGGAAATTCCTGACTCTTTTCTATACTGTGGTGACACCCACACTCAACCCCCTCATTTACACCTTGAGGAACAAGGACCTAAAGGATGCTCTCAAGAGACTACTTGGGAGAAAGAGAAAGGCCAATGATGAATGAAGAACTCAGACTCAAGGGTGAAAACAGATTTTGTCCTGTTCAGTTATTCACAGCATTAAACTTGTGACACTGTATATTGGTGACTCCCACAATTGACACTAATACAAAAGGTCAATAGTGCAATTTATCAAAGCAGTAGACTAGTCAAAGGTAAAATTTGATGAACATGAAATGTTATTGTCCTTAAATATGAGCATAGGTAAAACTGTTCTGGTCATGGTATACTCAGAAAACCACACTAATTATTTAAATATAGACTATATATTATAAGGAATTGCTAACAGGATATTGACCATCTCAAAAAACAAGAAACAGCTACTACCACCCTAGCACTGGGGAAACAGGTGGAGAGGATTGGAATTGTTAAAATATGGCCCAAAGTTGTGGCTCAGAGAGCAGAAATTTTAAACCTCCTCCTTCTGAGGAGGAGTTATCTGATGACTGTACTGATGTCATTAAAACGTCGTGAAGCACTGGTTCTGCACTCCACCATGGGTTGTAAAACTTTGAGTCATTGTGATCAATTACTGTAACAGAATAAACTGTCAATGCTGGGGTGAAGAAGAATTGCTAGGGTCATATTAACAAGATCAAGGTCGGCATGGCAACAACAATGAAAGGCAGACTCAAAGTAGCAATCAAGAGTTTGAGTTGCATAGACCTAAGGTGTTAGCTAATAGATCATCGGGTACTTAGAAGTAAAATAGATGGGCGGTCTACTAAATTCCTACTTGATCTGTATAAGAAAAGAGTTCTAGGTTGAGTGAAAAAAACTTGAATTACAGACACAGAGAGTCATGGCCCATTAATCAATTTCCAGACCTGAGACACTTTACAAACCCAGAGCCCCTTGACTGAAGGGAAAGTCAGGTCTCCATGTGGAAGGATCCTATTGCACTACCAGAAATTTATACTGTTAATCTTCCTCCCAGCATTTCCCAAAGAGACCTACAGCCTTTTAAAAGGGTAAGTGTATATTGGGGAAATGGAAATGATCAGACATTTCATGAATTATTAGATACTGGCTCAGAAGACCCAGAAGACACAAAATGACAATGTAGTCCACCAGTCAGAGTAAGGGCTTTAGGTGGTCAGGGGATCAAAGAAGGTTTAGCTCAGGTTTGTCTCAAAGCGGGTTGAGTGATCACTGGACCCATTCCATGGTTAATTCCCTGGTTCCAGAATGTATTATTGGAATAGACATAATCAGTAAATTTCAGAATCCCTGCTTTGGATACCTGACTTGTGGAGTGAGGGATATTATGGTAGGAAAGGCCAAGTGGAATCCACTAGAACTGCCCCAACCTAGCAAAATAGTAAATCAAAAGCAATACCAAGTTCCTGGAGGGACTGTAGAAATAAGTGCCACCCTCAAGGATTTAAAGGGCACAGGGATGGTGATTCACTCCACATCCCCATTCAACTCTCTTTTTTGAACTGTGAAGAAAATAAATGGATCTTGGAGGATGACAATAGATTCATAACTTAACCAGGTAATGGCCCCAATTTCAGCTGCTGTTGCAGATTTGGTATTATTGTTTGAGCAAATCAACACATACCCTCATACCTAGTATGCACCTATTGATCTGGCAAATGCTTTTTTCTCAATTGCCATTAGAAAAGACCACCAGAAACAATATGCTTTCAGCTGGCAAGGCCATCAACATACCTTCAGTGTTATGCCTCAGGGGACAGCCTTTTGTCATAATATTGTCTGCAGAGAGCTTGATTGTCTGTCCCTTCCACAAAACATTACCCTGATCCATTATATTGATGATAGCATGCTGATTGGACCTAGAGAGCAAGAAGTAGCAATGACTCTAGACTTATTGGTAAGGTATTTGCATGAGAGATGATGGGAAATAAATCCAACAGAAATACAGGGGCCTCCTACCTTGGTGAAATTTTTAGGTGTCCAGTAGTCTGGGGAATGTTGAAATTTCCCTTCTAAAGTGAAGGCTCTTGCATCTTGCCCATCTTATGACCAAAAAAGTGGCACAATGCTTAGCAACACATTCCTCATTTGGGTGTGCTACTCCAGCCCATTAAATGAGTGACCACAAAAGCTGCAAGTTTTGAGTGGGGTCCAGAACAAGAGGAGGGTCTGTGACAGGTCCTGGCTGCTGCTATGCAAGCTGCACTGCCTCTAGGGCCATATGATCCAGAAGATCCAATGGTCCTGGAAGTTTCAGTGGCAAATAGAGACGATGTCTGGAGCCTTTGGCAGGCCCATATAGGAACATCACAATACAGACCCTTAGGATTTTTTAACAAAGCCCTGCTATCGTCTGCAGATAACTACTCTCCTTTTGAGAAATAGATTTTGGCCTGCTATTGGGCTTTAGCATAAACTGAACAATAAGCCGTGGGACACCAAGTTACCATGAGATCTGAGTTTCCTATCATGAGCTGGGTGCTGTCTGACCCACTAATCCATAAAGTAGGGTGAGTACCACAGCACTCCATTATAAGTGGAAGTGGTATATATGCAATAGGGCTTAAGCAGGTTCTAAAGTCACAAATAGGTTGCATGAAGCAGCAGCCCAAATGTGCATGGTCACCACTACGGTCACATTACCTTCTTTTTCCCAGCACACAGCTACGGCTTATTGGGGAGTTCCTTACAATCAGTTGACTGAGGTAGAGAAAACTTGGGTCTGGTTTCCAGATGGTTCTGCACAATATGCAGGTACCATCCAAATGTGGATAGCTGCAGCAGTGATGCCTTTTTCTAGGATATCACTGAAGGTAATGGCAAGGGCAAATCCTCTCCTTGGGCAGAATTTCAAGGAGTACAGTTGGTTGTTCATTTTGCTTGGAAGGAGAAAGGGCCAGAGGTGCATTTGTACAATGACTCACGGGCTGTTGACAATGGTTTTGCAGGATGGTCAGGGACTTGGAAGGAACATAATTGGAAAGAGGTCTGGAGAAGAGGTGTGTGGATAGATCTTTGTGAGTGGGCAAAAAACATGAAAATATTTGCATCCAACATGAATGCTCTCCAGAAGGTGACATCAGTGGAGGAAGACTTTAATAATCAAGTGGATAAGGTGACCCATTTTGTGGTGAACACTCAGTCTCTTTCCACTACCACTCTCCTGTCATTGCCCAGTGGGCTCATGAACAAAGTGGCTGTGGTGGTAAGGATGGAGGTTATGCATGGGCTCAGCAACATGGACTACCCCTCACCAAGGCTGACTTGGCTATAGCCACTACTGAGTACACAATCTGCCAGCAGCAGAGACCCACACTCAGCCCCCGGTATGGCACCATTCTCCAAGGTGATCAGCCTGATATCTGGTAGCAGGTTGATTATATTGAACAACTCCCATAATGAAAGGGGCAATGATTGGATCTAACTGGAGTAGACAAATACTCTGGATATGGAATTGCCTTCCCTGCATGCAATGCTTCTTCAAAAACTGTCATCTGTGGACTTATAGAATGTCTTATCCACTGCTATGGCATCCCATACAGCATTGCTTCTGATCAAGGAACCCACATTACAGCAAATAATGTGTGGTAATGAGCACATGCTCATGGAATTCATTTATTTCATGATGTTCCCCATCAATCTGAAGCAACAAGATTGATAGAAAGGTGGGATGGCCTTTGGAAGACTCAAATATGGCACCAACTAGGTGGCAATACCTTGCAAGGCTAGGGCAATGTTCTCTGATAGGCTGTTTATGCTCTAAATCATCATCCACTCTATGGTGCTGTTTCTCCCATAACCAGGATACATGGGTCCAGGAATCAAGGGGTGGAAATGATAGTGTCAACAGTATTACCCCTAGTCATCCACTAGGAAAATATTTGCAACCTTAAGCTCTACTTATCTACAGGTCTTAGTTCCAAAAAAACAAATACATCCAACAGGAGTTACAACAACAATTCTATTCCACTAGGATTTAAAAATGACACTGGCCACTTTGGACTCATCATGCCTCTGAATCAACAGACAAAGGAGGGAATTGCTGTATTGAGTGGGATGATTGATCCTGACTTTCTAGAGGAAATAGGACTGCACCTATACAATGGGGTTAAGAAAAGTTTGCCTTGGAATACAGGAGATCCTCTAGAGCATCTCTTAGTACTACCATGCCCTGTGATTAAAGTCAATGGAAAATTGCAATCCAGGCAAACTAATAATGGCCCAGAATCTTCAGGAATGAAGGCTTGGGTCACCCTACCAGGCAAAGAACCATGGCCAGCTGAAGTGCTTGCTGAGGGTAAAGGGTACATGGAATGGGTAGTGGAAGAAGGTAGTGATAAATACTAACTTTGGCCATGTGACAGTTACAGGCATGAGGATTGTAACATTCATGAATATTTCTTTCTCATTTTGTTATGAGTATGTTTGTATATGTACTTAAAATGGATATCTTTGTTTTCTTCCTTAACCTTTCTGCTTATCATATGACATAAGTTTATTAGTTTCATATCTTAGTATTTAAGGCTGTCAAGTTTAAGATTGACTATTACCCAAAGACATGCACCCTATTCTGAAGGCATTTAGGGAGCTTCCAGTTGTATGCAGGACAGGTGAATATTCTTAGGCAGAAATACACACACACACACACACACACACACATATATATGTTATTGTTTTTATTTAGAGACTAAGTATGGTTCAGTTACCTCAAGGAATGATGAAGTCAGTATTACATTAGATCTTAGATGGGATTCACTACCTACATGATAACTGGGTGTTTCACGGGGATTTGATACCCACTAGTATTCTAGTTATAGGTGAAGGTTCTATGTGAGAAAGAGTAAAAATTGCTCACATGGCCTTTGCCTGATTATGCAATTCACCTTTGAAGCCTTTAGCAATTTGGACCCAATAGTGATAACATTCTGTACTGAGCCCCAGAACTGCTTCTTGGAGCAAGGCATTATACCAGAGCTATTGGGTATAGATTTGCAGAACTACAAATATCAGAACCAATATTTCATTGTTGACAAGAGGACTTCAAAACTAGTAATCCTTATCACCATGACCAACTGAACAGAATATTCAGTGTAAAGGGATTTCCTGCAGATAAAGATTGGGAAGATATAAAAAAAGATGCCTGAACATTCAACATTAATGAAAGATTTCAGAAGAAATACCTGTATGAACTGGAGCCTTATCAAGTACATGGAGAAACATAAAGCATTCCACTTGCTTCAGATTTTAATTACCATGGAGACAATAAAGTAAATTACCTCAGAACAGGGTAAATAGGATCTCTATTTCTTAGAAGACCCACTTCCTACATCAGACTTTGTTGCTGGTTGTCAAAGTCCTTACCAAAAATGAGAATTTTTAACGAAGAACCTTATGACAAAAAGAACCAGCAGCAGCAGCAGGACAATAACCATACTAATGGAACTGGTAACCCAGGGAATCAAGACAGCAGTCACATGCAGGGACCCCATTGAAAAACGTGAGAGTTTCTCCTCCTTCCACGACCCAGGTGGAGTAAACACAACCTCAGGCTATCAGTGTTCCAGTCCACATGCTGCCTATCTCTACTCTGGACCAAGCACATCACAGCCACAAAGCAGCATGGGATATTCAACTATCTCCCAGAAGCCTCCACAGTACTCATATCAGATACATGGGTACTGAGCTGCATCAGAAGAATGCCAATGCACTGTGGCTAATGCTGCAAGCCTGACTGTGCAACTCACTGCAGAAACCTGGCATATCCCACAAATGTACTGTACAACCACGTGTTCAGAATGTCTAGTAGACAAGTTCTACCACTTTTCACAGACTGTGATAGTGGCCTCCCAGATCTATCTAATCATGAATTCGACTTGAAAAGAAAGTGCTAACAGTTTGTGTTGTTGATATGCTACTTCCATAGTTTCCTTGATGTGGTTCTGACTGACCACTGTATTTTTTCCAGTGACAGTCTGTTGAAGCTGTGAAATGTGCTATGGGCAAGCAGTTTTTATTGTTTGTGGTGAATTCTTTCAATGCAACATAATATGACCAATTGTACACACACAAAAATGCTTAACTGGTACTTGAACATTACAGTATATGTTAACCCAGCAAAATAACAAGATTCAACCTGAGACTACTTTGATACATCTTTCTTTTGGTATTATATCTGTGTGTTGATTCATTTTCCACTTTAATCAGTGTTTTTTGATCAAAAAAATTGTTTGGATTATTTTGAAAGTACAAAAACCATTTAATTTTCCAGAAAGATTTCAAAACTCCCAAAGATTAATTTCCAACTTTTTAAATTTATTTTCTTTTTTTATATACTTTCTAATTTTTGTTAAAAGAAACTAAGATTACATAAATGTTACATAAAAATATAAGGGATTCCCCTGTGCCCTACTTCCTAGCCTTCCTACTTTTTCTCACATCAACAACATCCTTCATTAGTGTAGCACATTTGCCACAATTGATTAACACATCTTTGGAGCATTGTCACTAAGCATGGATTATAGTTTACATTGTAGTTTACACTATCCCACACAATTTTCCCATCGAATTTTCATTCGATGACTTGGCTGGTATTAAAGCTGCTATCTGGTAGAAATTAAGTATGTTGTCATTGATATAAATCTGTTTGTTTCAACAAAATAAAATGATGGTCATAGACATATTTTTCCTGTTAGTGTTACTGGTTTTTAAGCATACTTTAATGGAAAAAAGCTTGAATAACTTCCTTAAAAATGTGCAGCATCCAGTTCAGAGAGTTTATCCTGATATTAAAGCTGGTTAGTATAATGCTATTAAAATTTTGTTCAGTTTATTTTCACTCATAAAGCCTATTTACCCATTGTTTAGGGTGTCCTTACTTTGACAAAGAGGAAGGAGTAGGAGAGCCTTAGAATTTTTTGAGGAAAAAAAAACACCTATAACTTACAATGTACTTTATCAAACTATTTTACATGGGTGACACAAGTATTCTGAAATTTTAAAAAATGAACATTATTAAAAACAAGGTGTTATGTAATAAATTTATTTTTAATAACTCAAAAATCAGGTAAACTAATATTATATACTGCCTTAAAAGTTACCTCCTGAAACCCTCCTTTCGTTCAAATATAGCCTCTCTCTAAGCCAAACTCAGCATACAAACACACTACCCCCCACCCATGGTGTGAGACATGACTCCTGGGGATGAGCTTCCCTGGAACCAAGGGATTATTAGCAAGCACCAACTAGCAATGCATCTGGAAAAAAAACCTTGACCAATAATGGGAAATAGTAAAAACAAATGAATTTTTATGACTAGAGACTAGAAGGGAGCCAGGAGGTCTTTTCAGAGGTTATGCTTATGCAAATCTCAGCAGGATCTTATTGATGAACACAGTAAACAATGTCTCAAATAATAGGACTCCTGAAGGCTCTAGAGCTGTCCAGAAACTATAAGCAGGGAAAACAGCTGGGGAATTCGGCACACTGCCAGAGGGCCTTACTTTGGAATTTATGTCCTCAGGTGTAACAGTGTTAGACTAATTATTAGGTTCTCTAAACATGGTTCTTCTGCCCCTTTTATTTGAACCCATAATTAGTACTATACATGATAAATATATGTCCAGACTCAAACCTTTGGTCCACTCACATGTCAGTCAAACCCTGAATTTCAGCATAGTTGAAACACCTACTCGTCAGTTCATTAACTCACCCAGGACAACCACCAAGGAGATCATGATGGCCATTGCACATCCCAAATAACAGAGAGTGTCTGCAACTGCAAGCAAGATAGCTCCATCCTTCTGAACCATGAGATCTATAACCCCTTTCAGTTAGAAGCAGAGTGGGCATCACCATCCCAAAATTCTCAAGATTGGGCAATAACCAATGGACAAAAAAGTCTTATTATTCTACTATACACTTATTATTATTCTAGCAATGGAAAAACTCCTATCGTTGATGTAAAGGCAGTAGCCACCAGAGGTTCTGAGGGATGGAAAAGGGGAGAATAGGTGTAATATGAGGCCATTTGTGGGATATTAGATTTGTTCTGTATGACATAACAGTGGCAGATACAGGCCATTGTATATTATGTCATAACTTACAAAATTTTGTGGGACAAAGTGTAAAATATAATTTAAACTGTTAGTAGAAATGCTTCAAAATAGGTTCATCAATTGTAACAAAAGTGCCACACTAATGAAGGATGTTGTTTATTGGGGAAAATGTGTGAGGGGGAGGGGTGAGGCATTTGGGAATCCCTTATATTTTTTTTTTCAGAAAAAAACCTCTTTAATGTAACACATTAGTTGGTATCATTTGAGATTTGAAAATAACATGCTCAATGTATTTGAAAATTTTACAAAAATACATTTTTAATCAGAAAGACATCATTCTGATATTGATAAGAAGTCTTTCATCTCTGAGGAAAACTGTCTATGAAGACACTACTTTTTGGAATTTAAAAGATTCTGACTCCCCCCAAAATTCTAACACTTCCAACACTTCAGAAACTTGATAATTTATATACATATCTCAAAAATTCTTATATATACATTCACACATGGAAAACAAATATTCTCTTTGAGAAGTACAAAATACCAAAATACATACATACATTGAAATCAACAGCTTTATACCTATTACTACTGCAAAGAAGATTGGCCCTTCATTACACAATGGCCAGAAACCATGACAAATATGCCCTTTCAGGACAAAAGTGCTGTTTGTGCACCACTCAAAATATAATTAAAAGCAACATAAAAATATATAAGTTTACAAAAAGTAGTGGTATATATATCAAAAACAGCCTATGGAAATGGCCTAATAATATTCAAATATATTTTCTTTAGAGAGGCCTTATGAGAAAGATGTTATTATTATTAAGTAGACAATATATGAATGACTCTTTAGAAGGGAAGTGAAGAGGCAAGCTTTTATACACACCAGTGTTCATCCAAAATAGATTCAGGATATATATGTCTTTGAAGTATAGTCATGAAAGAGATAAAATAGCCAATGCAAATTACTTCAGGATCATAAATCCTAAGAATAACATGGAAATATGTAACAAATAAACTGGTTGAGACTGGTGGGAATTTTCTGCCGTATCATGTGTGCAGGCAGGAATTTACAAATAAGAGAACTAAATCCATTTAAGCATTCCTTTTAGGGATATGATTTGAGTAATTCTACATGGGGGCATAGTAGGTTAAACAAATATATTTACTAATACTTTAGTATCTCTAGGTTTTGGCAAGAGTTTGAAGTAGGGCATAGTCATATTCATTTAAACATTCAATCATCTAATCATTTGCTCAACAAACATTCAACTACTGACCAGTTTCTGTGTTGTAGAAACAAAGAATGCTAGCAAATACATGTGTGAAGATTTAAGAAGTTTTTTGACAACTAACCTTGTATAATTCGTAGTGTATTTAAACCAAATTTCTTAAAAGCTTGACTTGTGTTCAAAGCTTTTAATGGGGTAAATGTAATACATATTATTATTTTCTTTATGAGACAAAATTATTCTTTACACATAGCATTTTGAAGGTAGATTAATGTGCCTAGTATATACCAATCACAGTACATTTCAGGCCAACTTTAAAAGTATATCTTCAGGCAGACGTGATTATCTGGTTAAAGAGGTAATATAGAAATTTGAAATGTTTCTTTGATAACTGTGTGGCAAAAAAAAAAAAATGTTAAAGTAATGAAATTAATCTAACCATGCTAGTTTTAAGTAATAATTTTTTTTAGTGCTGTTATAACATCCTTGTTCCTAAGACTGTGTATCATGGGATTAAACATTGGAGTCACAATGGTGTAGAAAAGAGAAAGCAGTTTGTCAGTTACTGCAGAATGATTGGATTTGGGTCTTCAATAGGTGATGGTAGCAGATCCAAAGAATAAAACCACCACCAGCAGGTGGGAAGAACATGTGGAGAAGGCTTTGGCCCATCCTTGCACTGTTGGCAACTTCAGAATGGTGGAAATGATTTTGCTGTAGGAGGCAAGTATTAACATGAAAAGGAATGCAACAAACAACATAGCTACTAAATAGACAGATATCTCATGCACTGATGTTGTCCCCACAGGCCAGCTTGAGAAGGGGAGGGATGTCACAGAAGAAGTGGTTAATTTGGTTAGAATCACAGAAAGGCAGAGAGAAAATTTGACATGTTTGCTCTGCCTGGACAGGGATTGCACTCATCCAGGAACCATTTGCAAACTGAATACATGTCTTTTGGTACATGACTACAGCATAGTGTAGTGGATTACAGATGGCCACGTAGCGGTCACAGGCTATCAAAGCCAGGAGGAAACATTCAGTGGTTCCCAGAATAAGGAAGAAGCACATTTATGTGGTGCAATTCACCTTAGAAATGCTTCTCTCCTGAGTCCAAAGGTCCACCAGAATTCTGGGAAGAGTGACAGACACATAACAGATTTCCAATGAGGAAAAATTTGCCAGGAAAAAATACATGGGTTTCTGTAGTGTACACTCAAGCCTAGTTATTGTGATTATGAGGTTGTTTCCAATTAAAATAATCATGTAAATGATAGATAACACTCCAAGAAGAAACCCTTGGAGATTTGGAAGGTCAGAAAATCCCAGGCGTATAAATTGCATCACTGTGGAAACACTGCCTTCTGCTTTTTTCTCTTCATGTTTCATTTGTCGAGGAAAAATCTGCATAAGAAAATCAGTATTCTTGCTGGCCTTCTCTGGAGAGTCATTCTGGTTCCATCTCCATAATTCTTGCTAATTCCACTCTGAAAAAACTATCCAAGACAATTGAAATCATGTCCGTGCAATGACTCCTGGGGCAAGTTCATGGCAGCAAAAACGCAACCGCGAGGCAGGAGATGCGGGTCCCGAGGGCGGGCCACTAGCACCGGCGCCCGCTCGCGCCGCGGGGCAGATATTCCGTCTCTCGCTGCACTCCTAGGTCCCGGTTCCTCGCCGCCGGAACAAGCCCCCTTATATTTTTAATGTAACATTTACATAATCAAAAGTTTCTTTAAAAATAAAAAAAAAATTACAAAAAAAAAAATCAGGCAAAGACATCCCCCCCAAAAAAGAGAAATACAAACCAACATACCTCAAGAACATAGACTCAAAACTCTATGTAAATCAAATTCAAACATATGTAAAAGAATAATAAATCATGTCAAATTGCATTTTATTGTGTGAAAACAAGTTTGGTTAAATATTTGCAAATCAAACAATATAACTCAAATTAAAAGAATAAAGGACAAAAGCCGTAGGTCATTACGACAAATGTAGAAAAAGGGTTTGTCAAAATTCAACACCCTTACATGAATAAATATCACAGTGAATTCAGAACAGAAAGTAATATCCTCAACGTAGTTAATGACACCAATGAAAATACTACTGTGACTTCAAGCTGAAGCATGAATCACTTTCTTCCTAGGATCAGTAACAACACAAAAATATCTACTTTCACCATTTTTATTTGGCCTTGTTCTGGATATCTTAACCAATGCAGAAAGTCAGGAAATGAAATAAGAGACCCATAGATAGGAAAAGAAGGAGTACAACTGTTCTTAGTTGCAGACAGAAAGGTCATATGTGTAGAAAACCATAGAGAATCCCCCCGAATTTGTTACCATTAATAAATGAATTTATCTAAGTCACAGGATACAAGGACAATATATACAAATCCATTGCATTTCTATTTATAATCATTAACAAATAGAAAAGGAAGTTATTAAAAGCTTTAATTTATGAAACTAAAAATACCTAGGTAAATGCAATGTGGTATCTCAGAGTGAATACTTGAACATGAAAAAAAAAAGGACATTGGTGGAAAAGCTGGTTAAATCCAAATAAAGTCTGTAGTTTAGTCTATCATACATTAACAATGATAATTTCTTATTTGTAACAACATGTAATGGTGATTTTAAGATGTTAACATTAAGGAAACCTGGGTAAGGGTAAATGGAAGTTATGTACTATCTTTGCAATTTTTGTATAAATTTAAAATGATTCCACCATAGTCAATTTATTTTAAAGTAAAAATGAATACTGTGGAGCAAGTTGCTATATCATGCACTATGAGATCACAGGTTCAAGGCAGAACAGAAATGTACAGCAAGTGTCCACTTTGTTACTTATACAACACAGTGTCCAAAAGAGAAAGGGAAGACATCCCATTGTGGCCAGTCTCCCGGGGTGGCCAGAAGTGCTCAGGATGGGTTCAGGAGATGGCAGCTCTCCATGCCCCACTTTGCCTCAGAGTAGAGAGACAAGTCTGTGCAGTCTGTCTGTGGTAGTTATCCACCCTGGGGTGAGGGGGGCTTACCACTAGGAATTCCTGCCTTGATTAGTATCTGGCGCTGCTTTTTCCTGCTTTCTGGGTTTGAGATCTAGTTGGGCCTTTCATTAGACTTAACATCTCCCCCAGGTTGTGGAATGGAAAGCACCTTAAACATCATTGCACAAGAGAAGAAGAGGAAGGGGTTGCAATGGATGGGAAATGGCCACTGTGTGTCATAACTCCCCCCACGAAATACCTGTAGATAAATTTAATGAAAAAGGAGCGAGTCCTTTAATGTAAAAACTACAAAATTTTGCAAAGGGAAATAACAGAAGACCTAAAGAAATGGAGGGCTATCCCATGATTCTGGATTGCAAAATTCAATATTAAGATTATAACCCTCCCTGAATAAGTCTAGTAGAATCAGTGTAATGCCAAACAAAATCCTTTCAGGTTTCCTTAAAGAGAAATTTATATGTTGATTAAAAAACCTAAATCACAATTAAATAAATAATGCATCTGCCTGTGTAAATCTGCATATATAATTGTTTACATAAGGGATCATACCACTGACTGAGACAATGCAAATGTAAAAACAGGACATGGGGCAGAGGCAGTAGGCTCCACACTCACTATTAAGCAAGCTACTTAAACTCATTGAGCCCCTGTTTCCTCACATAAATTGGGGATAATAACATTACTTACTTCAATGGGATATTATGAGGATTAAACAATATAATGCACATCAAGTACTTGGTGCATGCTCAATAAATGTACTGTATTTGCTGGAAAAAAATCTTTGTAGGGAAATGTAAAGGATGAGAATAGCTAGAACAATTTTGAAAAAACAAGAAGATGGAGAACTGAAAAGGTTTTCTTTCAGGACTTACTATGAAGCTACAGCAATTAATACAGCATGGTATTGCTGTAAGGATAGACTTCTAGATCACTTGAACAGAATAGAGTCCAGAGATAGAAGTACATTTATATGATCACCAGGTTTAACAAAACTCCCAACATAATTCAGTGGGGAAAAGATAGGGTTTTCAGCACATGTAAAGGAACATCTAGCTCTCATATTTAAAAAAAAAAAAAAAAGAAAAGAAACTCAACCCTTATTTCACATAATACACAAAGGATAACTAAAAATCAACCTACCTGTAAGAACTGAAACTATTAAATATATTGAGGAAAAAGAATAAAATTCTGTGACAGTAGGTTAGGGAACATTTCTTAAGCAACATAAAATGTAAAGCAGAAAACACACTATAGAACAAGAAAATGAGAAAATGGATTTACTCAAGATTAAAAACTTACTATTTGAAAAAGCTTAATTAAGGAAAACAATTCAAAGTAGAAACAGACATAAAACTTTTGTAAAAAATAACTGACAAAGGGCTAATATCTAGACTACATAAGAACATGTACAACTTAATTTGAATTTAAACATCCCTCTCCACCCTTAACAGAGGATTTGAAAAACATTTCACAGAAGAAAGAATGCCATTCAATAGTAAATACATGAAAAGATGCTCAACACTAGACATCAAATAAATGCAAATTAGTTTTTCCAGTGTTTTCCTCAAGTATTTTCATGTGCCCTGGTTAGGTGCACAAATGTTCATGATTGTTCTTTCTTCTTGAAAGATTACACCATTTATTAATATTTAGTGTCCATCTTCGTCCTTTACAATAGTTTTGCATTTAAAGTCAATTTTGTCTGATGTTACTATAGCTACTCTCACTCTTTTTTGGTTATTGTTTGCTTGTAAAATTCTTTTCCAGCCATTCACTTTCAGCGCACCTGAGGCAGGCTTCTAGGGAGTGTGTGAATGTTCATCTTCTCATAGTGTGTTGCATCAGAGACCCATATAATGATCCACTGTGGAGGACAGTTTGGTGGTTCCTCGAAAAATCTAATCTGCCATATGATCCAGCAATTCTACTGTTGGGTATATACCCAGAAGAATTGAAAGCCAGGACATGAACAGATATATGCACACCAATGTTCATAGCGTTATTATTCACTATTGCCAAAAGTTGGAACCAACCCAAATGCCCATCAACTGATGAATGGATAAACAAAATGGGGTATATACATACAATGGAATATTGTTCAGCAGCAAGAAGGAATAAAGTGCTAACACAAGGGACAATATGGATGAATGTTGAGGATTCCCATCCTAGAGAGACCCACTATGTTCTCAATCAGAGGGACAGGAGTCACTTGAGAGCATCGGCAGTGCCTAATAGGAGAGGACAGACCAGTGTGTCAAGCCCTTAGTGAAGATACAAGTAACTATGAATCTTCTCCTTCAAGGAGTGAAGTTTGGTGGTAGCCATGGGCCCGAAGGAGATGGTGAGGGAGGAATAAAATAGATGGAAGAGGGGGCAATTTGGGGGTGTGGACATGTTCTGCATGATCTTGCAAAGAGGGATACAGGCCATATTATATTTATCAGATCTTATAAATGTATATGGTCCAAAATTTAAATCACAATGTGAACCATTGAATATTGTTAGTATTAATAGCTAATTTTCAATATTTGTACATCAATTGTAGCAAATGTACCATTCACATATAAAACGTTATTCATGGGGGAAAGGGGAAAAGGGGAAGTATTTTAGGTATATGGAGTCACTTGCATTCTATTTATGACTTTACTGTGACCTAAAAATTCTTTGAAGAAAAAATGAAAGAAAAAAAAGAAAGTAAGACACTGGGGGAATAAGTGGAAGAAAATGTCACTGTACATACAGGACAGTGGTCTTACAGCGATGAAAGGCACAATTTTAAAAAAAAGTTTTTTTCTTCAAATATTTTTTCATTATTTTTTACAATTTTTTTAATTTTTATTAATTTTTTCTGTATTTTACTTCTTATGTATAAAACTCTCATTATTATTTCATTATCTTAGTCACTGTATGGAGCTATTATATTGGCTTCATTTTTGAAGAAGTTTTAGATCTCAGAAGGTTTACAACTGTGACAGGGTAGAATCATTGGTGTGGAGTGTCAACGAGGGGGGATACATGGGAGGAAGTTCACTTGGGTATACATATAAGGCATATAAATGTGTTCAAATGTTCATGGGATATTGTCATGGTGGTTGGAAATTCACACAATAACCAAAAAATATCAAATTCACATCTGGGGTGCTCTGCCACATTCTCTAATGGAACAACAAGGATGCCCTAAGTACAGGGACAATGACTTGTGAAGGAGAATGGTCCATGGAAAGACCCTTGATATTGATGACTATACTTATGAGCCTTTGCTCTTGAAATTGAAACTTAGCCTAGTGACATAGGGTGCCTAAGAGTTACCTGTGGGAAGCCTCCTTGTTGCTCAAATGTGGCCTCTCTCTAAGCTGAACTCAGCATATAAAAGCAATAACTTCCCCCAGTGTAGTACATGACTCTGGGAATGTTACCAAATACCAAATAATGCATCTGTGGGAAAGAAAAAAAAAAAACACATTGACCAAAAGGGGGAAAAGCTAAAGACAAATGTTTTTGTATTGCTAAGAGAATTCAAATTAAGTCGGGAGGTCATCCCAGAGGAAACACTTATGCACATCTCAACAGGACCCCATTTACAGCCAATATAGATAGGACCCCAAACAGCGAAGCTCCTCAGGGATATGGAGACGACATCCAGACACTATCATCAGGGCAGACAGCTCAGGAATTTGGCCCCTTGCCAGTAATCCCTAAACGGATATTTATGCTCCTCAGTGTGACTGAGTTAGACTCAGCAGTGTTTTCCCTGTGCACGATTCTTCTGTCCTTGTATTTGAACCTACACTTAATACTGGAGTTGGTATGTGTACATCAAAGATAATGAAAGTTTTGGACTGTCCATGTGCCAGCCGAGCCCTGAATCTCAATGGTTTGTAACATCTATTCTCCAGTTCAATGGACTCACGCAGGACAACTAATGGGGAGGAAAGAATGGGCAAACAACATACCAAGGAAATGAGAGTGCCTACAACTGCAAGCAAGAGAGTCGCATTTATAGATGTATGGGATCAAAGCCCCCTTCAATTAAAGGTGGAGTGGACTCACCATCCCAGAGTCACCAGGATTGGGAAACAAAGTATGGATTGAAATAAATTACTTGTATTCTACTATAGACTAATTGTGATTCTAGCAATGGAAAAAATACCATTGTTGTAGAGGCAGTGAACCCACAGGTGTTCTGAGGTTAGGGAGAGGGAAAAACAGGTGTAATAGGGGGCCATTTTTGGGACTTGGGAATCATGCTAAATGACATTACAATGACCAATACAGGCCATTCTATATGTGGATATGACCTAAAGAGTTGAATGGGAGAGAGTGCAAACTACAGTGTAATCTATAATCCATGCTTAGTGGCAATGCTCTAAAATGTGTTTATCAATTGCAGTGCATGTACCACACTGAAGAAAGATGTTGCTAGTGTGGGAAAATGTGGGAGGTATGGGGAGTGGGGCATACGAGAATCCCCTATATATTCTCTGTAACATTTATGAAATAGAAGTATCTTTTGAAAAAAGATACAGTGAAAAAGAGATGCTGTGAATATTCTTGAAAATGAGAACAAGAGTTAGAATATTACACAAACTTAGTTCATAAAGCAGTAGTACGAGAAAATTGACTACAATTTTGAAAGATATTCTACTCTGTATAAAATGCTATCGAACAGTATAACATGCCACAGAGATATCTTTAGTGAAAGGAACACTCAATCAATGTTGTAAACTTCCCTGTTCTCTTATTTTAATAAATTGCCACAGCCATCCCAACTTTGAGCAACCATCATCCTGATCACTCAGCAGCCATCAACATCGAGACAAGACACTTCACCAGCAAAAAGATTACAACTCACTGAAGGCTCAGGTAATGGTTAACATTTTTTAGCAATAGCATATTTTTTTTTTTATTATGGGTAAAAATCAAAATTCTCACAATACATACAAACATTTGCAAAATGATATATAAATATATATATGCATATATGTGTATTTGCTTACCCAAAATATTACACGGAACCCACTGGGATTCCCATGTTGCCCACCTCCCACACCTCCCACCACATCCCACACAAATATCTCCCACAGTGTGGCCCACCACCCTCAATGAACTTACACATCCTGGAGCCTTGCCACCAACCATAGACCACAGTTCACACTGTAGACCACACTCTCTCCCACTCAGTTCTGAGTGGTGTGTGCTGATTTAAAATGGCCTATATCCGTTGCCACAACAGTACTCAGGACAACCTCCAACTCCCAAAGAAGCCCCTGTATTTCAACTGCTCATCCCCTCCCTACCCCAAAAGTGTCAAGTGGCCACTGGCTCCACCTCATTGTTATAATTTCTTGCATTGCTAGAATCACCATATGTGAACAAGAGAATACCATCAAGTCCACTCTAGTCCATAGTTCTTCCCCCAATCCTGAGGGGACTGGGATGGTGATGTCCACTCCAACTCCAAGTGAGAGAGGGCTTATATCCCATGGATATGGTGGGTGGGATGATCCTGTCTGCAGATGCAGGCCCTCTCCATTCCCTGGGATGGCCATTGCCCATCGTTGTCTCCTCGCCAGGTGACTTGGATGAGTCCATTGAGCTGTAGGGTAGGAGTTGCAGCTCCACCTAGATTTCATGCACACCTGGCACATAGGTAGGTGGGAGGCTCCAGTCTCTGGAAGTATACCTAAAAACTCCAGCATCACATATAGGTTTGAATAGAAGGGACTGATGAACCATGTGCAGGGAGGACTTATTTGAGTCTAATTCTGTCACTCTCAGGAGCACAGATTCCAAAATAGAAACCACTAATAAGGCATCAGTCTCTGGGGCTATCCCCCCTTATATAGGACCTGGGTGTCTCTGGAGCTCTCAGGAACCCCACTGAGTGGGGTGATAGGCACTTAGATGTTCTATGAGCTCCTACTGAGGTGTGCGTAAGAGTTACCTCTAGGATGACCTCCCAACTCACTTTGAAGTCTCTTAGCCACTTGAACTCATTTGTCTTTACTGGATGTCCTTTGTACGTGATCATTTGCTTCTCTCTTGATGCTCTGAGAATTTTCTCTTTATCTTTTACATTTGACATTCTGAATAATGTGTGTCTTGGCGTAGGTCTATTTGGATTTATTCTCATTGGGGTACGTTGTGCTTCTTGGACATGTAAGGTCATTTCTTTTGTGAGAGTTGGGAAATTTTCAGCTATTATTTCCTCAAATACTCTTTCTGCCCGTTTTCCTTTCTCTTCCCCTTCTGGAATTCCCATGACACGTATGTTCTTGTGTTTTGTGTTGTCATTCAATTCTCTGAGCCCCTGCTCAATTTTTTCCATTCTTTTCTCTCTCTGTTCTTTTCTCTCTTCAATTTTAGCTTCTCTGTCTTCTGTATCACTTATTCTTTCTTCTATCATTTCGAGTCTGCTGTTGTATGCCTCAAATGTATTTTTGACTTCACCTATTGTGTCTTTCATTCCCATGAACTCTGTTACTTTTCTCTTCAGGATTTCAAATTCTTCTTTGCGTTTGCTCAATGACTTCTTGATGTCATTTTTCTCTTTAACTATATTCTTTCATCTCATTAATTTGATTTTGGAAATTTGTGCTCATCTCACTGATTAGTTCTCTAAAATTCTGCATCTCTTCTGGGACTTTGCTGTATTCCTTTTCTTGGGCCATGTCTTCTATTTTATAAGTATGGCTCGTAATTTTTTGCTGGTGCTTAGGCATCTGGTTAGTTTGTATTTTACTTAGATGCTCTATCTCTTTCTCTTTTATGGGGTTTTAGTGGCAGGAGGCTGTGAGTTACCACAGCTCTTTGATTTTTGGCTCAACCTTGTTTGTTAAGATTGTCTGCTGGTTGCTCAAAACTGTGCACTGGACCCAGTAACTGGTTGTAGAGTCGTTTCCTAGGGCCTTGGTCAGGGAGGCTATAGAGACCAGGAAAAGCCTCTCCTATTTATTTTTAATTTTCTTATGTGCACTTTCTTGGTCTGCCAGGAGATGGCGCTTGTTGGCAGTTCTCAATTCAATGCCTGGTTGGAGTGTATTTGTTGTGACACAGACCAGATCAATGTGATAGAGCTTCCTGTCTGGGGACTAAGAGCCCTGTGATTCAAACTTTCTGAGACAGTAGTTCTCCAGACTTCTCTCGCAGCGCCCCCCTTTTCCCAGCTAGGAAATATTTCCACTCCCTTCTGAATCCTCAACAATCAGTCCCTGTTAGTAGAGGAGGAGACTGGGAGGTTTGTATATCTTTAGCCCCTTGCAGGCTCCAAGGCAAACAATGGCGCAGCCCCACACGGCCTGGAAGGGCTCTTGGGATAGGGCAGACCAAACCTGGGAGTCAAAAGCATGGTCAGCCCCAGGCTCTCTCTCCCCTCTCCTGTGAAGTCCTCAACAATTAGTCCAGGCTAGAAGAGAGGGAGGTTGCAAGGGTCGGATTTCTCCAGTCCTTCCAGGCTCCCAGGGCAAACCGCCGTGTGCAAGGGTCTGTGGGGCTCCGCAGCCCAAATTTACAGGTCAGAACTTGAGTCAGCCTAAGGCTGTGTCCCTCTCTCTCCCCTTTCCGAGAGTAGTAGATCCCTGGAGCCCCCTTTGTCTGTGGTCGCGGGCCCAGAGGCCCAAGAATTCTGAAGAGTGTGGGGGAGGGTGCCGGCAGCTGCAGAAGCTGCTACTTGCAACTCACGGTTCTGTTGTCGTGATTTCCCTCTTCTGAACCTCTCTCCTCTGGGTAGTGTGCAGCCTTCACCTGCTGTCCTAAACCCTAGAAGATCTCTTTCAGGGCTGTTTCAGCTTGTCCTCTAGCTTTTTTTCTGGAGAAGAGATTCCCGTGTCTTACTAGTCCGCCATCTTCCCGGAAGTCCCCGCCCCCCCAGCCTGTATTCTCCTGAGGTAGAATCAGGCCAGGGACTTGGGGAGAGGCTGGAGTGAGAGTGGGGTGACAGACCACTATGCAGTACTGGAAACTGTTTCCAAAATACTTGGATCTGAGAAATGCCACCTTTTTTTTATTTTTCACATAAACTTGAAATTAGCAAAAAGTATTTATGTGTAAATATATAGCATTAAATGGATAATAAAGGACTAATAGAATCAACTTATGCCAATAAATTTGATAAGTGAGACAAAATGGACAGATTCCTTTATTTTTTGTTTGTTTGTTTGTTTGTTTGTTTGTTTGTTTTATTTTTTTATTGTGGGTAAAATTCAAATTTTTCACAATACATACCAATATTTGTAAAATTATATATAAATATATATGCATATATGTGCATTTGCTTACAAAAATGTTATTTTTTTTTAAAGGTGCTTAGATTACCTAAATATTACATGGAACCTACAGGGATTCCCATGTTCCCTACCTCGCACACCTCCCAACACATCCCATACAAACATATCCCACAAGTGCTGTCCATCACCCTCATTGGACTAACTCATCCTGGGGCCTTGCCATCAACCATAGACCACAGTTCACATCGTAGACCTCACTCTCTCCCACACAATTCTGAATGGTGTGTGCTGATTTAAAATGGCCTACATCCGTTGTCACAACGGCACTCAGGACAACCTCCAAGTCCCGAAAAAGCCCCTGTATTTCAACTGCACATCCCCTCTCTGCCCTGAAAGTGTCCAGTGGCCACCGGCTTCACCTCACTGTTATAATTTCTTCCATTGCTAGAAACACCATATGTGTACAACGGAATACCATTAAGTCCACTCTAGTCCATAGTTCTTCCCCCAATCCTGAGGGGATTGGGATGATGATGTCTACTCCACCTCCAAGTTAGAGTGGGCTTATATCCCATGGATATGGTGGGTGGGATGATCCTGCCTGCAGATGCAGGCCCTCTCCATTCCCTGGGCTGGCCGTTGCCCATCATTGTCTCCTCGCCAGGTGACTTGGATGAGTCCATTGAGCTGTAGAGTAGGTGTTGCAGCTCCACCAAGGTTCCACGCACACCTGGCACATAGGTAGGCCGGAGGCTCCAGTCTCTGGAAGTATACCTAAAAACTCCAGCACCACATATAGGTTTGAATAGAAGAGATCTAGTCCTTTCTTATTCTCTATTTCATTTAGTTCTGCTCTAATCTTTGTTATTTCCTTCTTTCTACTTCCTTTAGGTTTAGTTTGTTTTTGTCTTTCCAATTCCTCCAAGTGTGCAGTTAGGTCTTTAATTTTAGCTCTTTCTTCTTTTTTAATATATGAATTTATGGCTATGAACTTCCCTCTCAGGACTGCTTTTCTGCATCCCATAGGTTTTGATGTGTTGTGTTGTCATTTTCATTAGTTTCAAGGTAGTTACTGATATCTTTGGAGATTTCCTCCTTGACCCACTGTTTGTCTAAGAGTGTGTTGTTTAACTTCCATATCCTTGTGCCTAACCTGTTTCTCTGGCCCTTAGTGATTTCCAATTTCATTCCATTCTGATCAGAGAAATTACTTTGTATAATCTCAATCTTGCTGAATTCATTGAGAGTTTTTCTGTGGCCGAACATGTGGTCTATCTTGGAGTATGATCCATGTGCACTCTAGAAGAACATAAATCCTGCTGTGTTTGGGTGTAGTGTTCTGTATATGTCTATTAAGTCCAGGTCCTCTAATGTATTGTTGAGAGTTTTTGTTTCGTTGTTGATTCTCTGTCTAGATGTTCTGTCTAATGATGATAATGGTGTATTAAAGTCCTCCACTATAATTGTAGAGGCATTCATTTCTCCTCTTAGCTTTTCCAGTGTTTGCCTCACGTATTTTGAGACACCCCAATTAGGTGCATAAATGTTTATGATTGTTCTCTCTTCTTGAGAGATTACCCCTTTTACTAATATATAATGTCCATCTTTGTCTCTTACAATAGTTTTGCATTTAAAGTCTATTTTGTCTGATATTAGAATAGCTATTCCTGCCTTTTTTTGGCTATTTTTAGCTTATAAAATGGTTTTCCAGCCATTTACTTTCAGCCTCCTTGAGTTCCTGGGTCAAAGGTGGGTTTCTTGTAGACAGCATATAGATGGATCTTATTTCTTTATCCATTCTGCCAATCTGTGACTCTTGAGTGGTGAATTTAATCCATTAACATTCAGTGCTATTACTTGCAATGAATTTCTTACTTCAGCCATATTTTCTTTTGATTAATGTATGTCATATGTTGTTTTGTTTCTGTTTTTGTCTTTTTCGTTATTTTTAAACTCTCCTCCAACTCTCTCTCCCTTGATTTTTCCTTCAACTTGTAGAACTTCCTTTAGTATTTCTTGAAGTGCCGGTTTCTTATTGACATACTCTCTTAATTTCTGTTTATCTGTGAATATTTTGAACTCTCCATCATTTTTGAATGCCCCTTTTGCTGTATAGAGAATTCATAGCTGGAAGTTTTTTCTTTTAGTACTTTGACTATGTCATACCACTGTCTTCTCTCCTCCATGGTTTCAGATGAGAAATCAGCACTCTCATTGTGCTTCCCTTGTATGTGATGGTTCTCTTTTCTCTTGCTGCCTTGAGTATTTTCTCCTTGTCTTGAGCATTGGACATTTTGACAAGTATATGTCTTGGAGTTGGCCTGTTGGAATTTATACTGTTTGGGGTGTGCTGTGCTTCCTGGATCTGCACATCCATCTCTCTCAATAGGGTTGGGAAATTTTCAGCCATTATTTCCTTCAACACTCCTTCTGTTCCCTTTCTCCTGTCTTCTCCTTCTGGGATGCCCATAATCCGTATGCTGGTGCGTTTTTTGTTGTCAGTTAAATCCCTGAGTCTCTGCTGGATTTTTTCTATTTTTTTGTCTATCTGTTTTACTATCTGTTTGATTTCAGCTGTATTGTCTTCCACATCACTAATTCTTTCTTCTGCTTGTTCAAATCTGCTGTAATGTGAATCCAGCGTCTTTTTTATTTATTGGATTGTGCCATTGATCACCATCATATCAGTTATCTTTTCGTGTATGTTTACAATTTCTTCAGTATGTTCTCCCAGTGTCTTCTTTATATCCTTAATCTCTTCCTTCACTTCATTAAATTGGTTCATGATATTTGTTCAGGATTCTTTGATTAGTTGCTCGATGTTCTGCATATATTCCTGGTTTTTTAGTTTGTTCTTTGGAGTGGTCCATGTCTTCCTGTTTCTCAGTGTGGTTTATAATTTTTTGTTGCCCTCTAGTAATCATTTTATCTTACTGGGTTTATTCAGTTGATTAACTTCTCTCTCTCCTCTAGAGTTTTATTTAGCTGGTGGTTCTGTGTGTGTTAAATTTTCTCTTTGACACTTTTTCTTCTTATTTTGTTTCCTTGCTTCTTTCTATGTTACCTTGAAGACAAAAAAAAATAGTGCCAGAGGAATCAAAAAGTTTGAGAAAAGAAGACGGATTATAGTAATATTGATCAAAGTTATGAGGGGCCAAATAGGACTTAGTGAAATGGATATTTAACTTGTGTAGGCAGTGTAGAGTAATAGGGAAAAAAGTGGAGTACCTACAGTGGACTGGGAAACCAAATAGAGGAATATATATATAATGATTTAGAAGGCTAGAATGATGAGGAGGGAGAGAAAGAGTAAAGAGAGGGCTAAAGGGAAAAAGGTAATATTAATTAAAAATAGAAGAAAACAAAATAGATAGAATAGAAATTGACACCCTTAAGTTGTGGGCTAGTGAAAAAGCATGGCGTCTAAGAACCACAACAGAAAGCAGAAGGCAGAGAGATGAAGATAGGATAAGAGATAGCTTGGAATACAATATCAATATAGATAGAGAATGGGAAATCACTGAAGAAGAATCACAGCAAAGAAGAGGGAAGCTAGCAGCACCTAATTTTTTTAAAAAATGAAGGGAAACAGAAAGGGGGGAGGAAAGAAAAGCAAGAGATAACAAATAATCAGAGAAAAAACAAACAACCACACCAGCAAGCAGTCAAACAAAGCCAAGGAGGAAGTGTTCCTTCTAAGGTCCTTGTGGATCCTCTCAGCCTGCTTGCATTTATCAATTTCCCTTCATGGTTCTATCTGCAGGTTTTGAGGCAGATTTTCGGTATTAAACTAAATTAAGAACAGGAATTCATTTTTTAAAGTTACTGTCTTCTTCTTTTTTTTTTTTTTTTTTTTTGGTGATATAAGGGACCCCAAAGAAGTCCTCTGCTAGATCACCCCCTTCACCGAGGGGACCTTAAATAAGCTTGTGGAAACTGATCAAGCCCTTCCCACTTCCTGGCCTCCCCAGCAGAGCTGAAGCTCTGATGTTTGTCAGTGCAGAGCGATAAAATTAGCTGACTCCGCCCCCTCTGGGGCCAAGCCTTAGTGTCAGCGGGCTGCTTGGTAAATCAGGTTTTCTCAGCAGATTCACCTCTTCCCTCATCCTGGTGCTGTTTCAAGCTGGCTTATCTGCTCCCCAAAGCTATGAGGGGGTCCAAGCAGCCAAATCCCCAGAAGTTAAACCCCTCTCCAGCCTCTGTCAGAGCCTTTCCTCCTCCAGAGTATGCTCCTCCACACCGGGAGTGGGAGCCATGGTCACAGGATTCAAGTCTCAAACCAGCCATTTTCCCTGCGGGTGGGGCTCAGTCGTCTGTGTTAACCACCACAGGCAGGTTCAAAACTCACGAATCTCCATCAATCACTCCATACCGTCGATCTGCCCGCTTCTAGATGAACCAAGCTTCTCTCTCTATGTGCCCACAGCACAGACCCTCGGGCAGGACCCCGTCCACAATCGGCCATCCCCAGAGAGCCAGTCAATGAGTACCCTCCTAAACCGATGCCATTTTGCCTCTGGACAGATTCCTTTAAAGAGACAAATTATCAAACCTGAACCAAGAAGAAATAGGAAATATGAATAGCACTGTATCAATTAAAGAAATTAAATTTGGGGAACGGATGTAACTCAGTGTTTGAATGCCTGCTTCTCATGTACAAGGTTCCGGGTTCAATTCACAGTACCAGGAAAAAGAAAGGAAGAAAAAGAGACAGAGAAAGAGAGAGGAAGAGGGGGAGGAGGAGGGAGGGAGGGGAGGGGAGGGGAGGGAAGGGGAGGGAAAGGGAGAGGAGGGAAAGAAAAATATTCATAATGAGAAACCATCCCTCAAAGGAAACTCCAGACACAAAGGGCTTCACTGTTGAATTCTATTGTACATTTCAGCAAGAATTAATACCAATACTACACAAACTCTTAGAGAAAATAGAGAAGGAGGAAATCACACTTTCCAGATCATTTTGTGAGGCATTACCCTGATACCCAAAGCAGAGAAAGATCTCAAAAGAAAACTGTGGTGGTTAAGTTCATATGTCAACTGGGCCATGTTGTGGTGTCCATTTGTCGGGTCAAGCAAGTACTGGCCTGATTGTTAATGTTAGGATATTTTGTGGATTTAAATCATCAGTATGTTGATTGTATCTATGACTGATTACATCTACAGTCCACTGAAGAGACTGCCTTCAAAAATGAAAGAAGTCTCATCCAAACAGTTGATAGCCTTAAAAGTAGAAGTGATGATTTCAGCAGTCAGAAGAGAAAATTCCCATCTCTATTTCAAAAACTGTCATTGCAGTTCCCAGCTGAAAGCCTTCCTTATGGAATTTGGACTTGCCCATCCCTACAGTGATGTGAAGCAATTCTTATAAAAATCGTTTTCCCTAGAGAGCTTTGCCTAATACAAAAACTTTAGACCAATGTCTCTCAGGAATCCTTTTCAAAACACCAGCAAATTGAATGCAAACCAATTTTAAAAGGATAATACATCATGACCAAGAAAGTTTTATCCCTGATGCAAGTTGGGATGAAAATATGAAAATTATTTTAATTTATCATTTAAAAGAATAGAGGAGAATAACAATGAGGTCAACTGCATGCAGAAAAAGTATTTAAAAATTCAACATCCTTTGATAATAATAATTCTCAGTAAACTAGGAATGGAAGGCAAATTCTTCAAGGTGATAAAGGGCACCTATAAAAAATATACAGATATATTTATGGTGAATAACTGAATACTTTCTAAGATCAAAAACAAAGCAAGAATGTTGACTATTGCCCTTTCTATTACACAATATACTCTCAAGCAAAGGAAATAATTGCATACAGTTTATAAAACAGGAAAGAAGGTGTCTCATTTCACAGGTCCATGGTCATATACATAGAAAATCCTAAGGCAAAAAAAGTTAATAGACTTTTTTAGTAAGTGAGTATAGCAAGTTTGCACGGTTCAAATATAATATACAAAAGTCAATTTTTTTTCTATACACTATGAAAAATTAGGAAAATGAAAATTAGAAATTCAATTCTCCCTGGGCTCAGCTGCTTTGTTCTCTCCACAAGGCTAGCTGTGAACTGTCAGGTGAGTGGCTTGTCTCTTTTCCTGGGTCTTCTCTCCTTCCCTACTACCAAGCACTTCTGTATACTAACTTCCTGGGGCTCCAGCTCAAATACCCCAAATTCCCTTCTCTGTGGCGCATTTTCTCTGTGAATCCCGACCCACCAAGGGGGCAGGAATGCAACGTCATACTAATGTGGCCCAATCAAAGCCTTAATCATTATTTAGTCAACTAAAAGTAAAACCTCTGAATCCAATACACTCTAATATGCCCAGAGGCAAAGACCAGTTTACAAACATAATTCAATATTACTTTTTGGAATTCATCAATAATATCAAACTGCTACGGGTGTCAATTTTTAGAACGTGTACAAGATCTCTACACTGAAATCTACAAAGTACTGCTAAAGGAAAGTAATGAAAACCTAAATAAATGTAGAGATAAACTAGGTCAAGGATTGGAATATGCATTGTTAATGTATCAATTCTCCCAAAATTGACTTATTGTGTTTTTTTTAATTTACATTTGTTTATTGTTGTAACATCGCATTTTGAACATCAAACATTGCACAAAGTGAGTCATTTATCTCAGGACAGTTGTCTTTACCATAACTAAGAGTATTGTACTGATGTTTACACTTAATTCCTGAAAATTTAAAACTTATTAGTGGCATTACTGTTTAATAATCAAATACTTCATCATAGACTGAACTTAATAATTATTAAATTGAAAGAATTTAAATGTCACTCCAATCAAGTAATGGCAGGATTTTAAAAAGAAACTGACAAGGAGATTGTACAATTTATATGGAAACACAAAGAACTTTGAATAGACAAAATGTTTTTTTAATAACTATTTCAAATTTTTAAAAATAAAATAAAATAACAGAAAAAGGCATCTCAGCAGATTATGGAAGCATTATTCCTATAAACATCTGTCCAGGCAGTTTTATCTCATTTGATTACAAGTAATAACTCAGCTCTTCCTCTGGTGTTCAGAAAGAAACCAGATGAACAGAGATTATATAAATGACTTGAAATAGTTTTAAGAAGTAGAAATGTGGAGGATCCACAGGAGCAGATTTCAAAACTTACTACAGAGCTCCAGTAACCAACTTAAGGGCAGTCAAAGGTCAATGGAATATAATAAAGAATACTTAACTAAAACCACACATGCATATGTTTGTGAAAATGGCTTCATAAAATTCAGTGGGGGAAAGGATGGTCTTTTCAACAAATGGTTGAAAGTTTCAAAATCGGTTTTGTGACCCAAAACTTCTTTAAAAATAAAGCCAATAAAATAGCCAATAGGATTATGGGAATGTGGCAGATGGGTTAGGCAGATAAGGCTTAGCTCACTAAACAAACAGAGAAATAGCCAGAGGCTGCCTTGGGGACCTACTTTAGGGTACAGCAAACCAGGACACTGCTTCATAGCTCCAAGAAGAGTGAGGGTCAGAGAGACGAAGAAGCCAAAACAAGTAATCATGAGTTTTTAAACCTCCCAGCTGCTGGGAAGGGCTCCCCCACCACCACCTCCGAGATATTTAGTGAGGGTAAAAACTCCTGGTGAATTGTATCTAACTGAGAATAGTGCTGATGTCTACCTTCAAGAGAAGGTGCTCTGAGTCATCTAGGAGGGTACTGGACAGATAGGAAGGCCAGGGGGAAACCATGGGTTGCTTACCTTGGTGGCTGGAAGCAGCACACATACCCAGCCTTCAGCGTGGATAGACAAGGTGGAGTGCCTCACCCCTGCTCCAAACGGGAATGTGACGGCAGTTTCCCTGGGAAGAAGAGGGGTCTGGGAGGGTGAAGAATGATTTCTTTGTGTTAAGTTTAGCCAGATGGGCCCCCTTGAATATTAGAAGAGACCCCAACTCCACAAGGAGAGGAGAAGGGGATCTCCTCAGGCAGGCGGTCACACCCAGCTACCTAGGTAAAGAGAGGAATTACATCAGAGAGGAGGCAGAGAGAGGTGAATGATCAGCACCACTCCAGTAGACAGCAGGGAATCTAACTTGCCTGAGGGAAAAAGGATGGATATCTTTCTGAAAGGTTCATGATCCTAAGGAGGCAGAATAGCTCAGTGGAAGAATTTTGACCTAGCATATATGAGGACCTGGGTTTGATTCTTGGCTCTTCCTTGAGAAGTGATCAAGTATCCAGCTAAAATTTTATGACAGGGAACATATAGACATTCTCTTTGTACTAGCTTTTCCTGGGTTGTTTGTTTGTTTTTTTCTTTTTTTAAAAAAAAATTCTCTATTTTACTAACTAAAACCCAGTTCAAAACCTTCAGAGAGCAGGCTGCAGAGTAAAGTGATTGATGAACACCAGCAGCCTGAGAAGATCCTAGAGGTCTAAGAGAGAAGGCTGTTTTTCCTTGTTTATTTTTTGTTTGGTTTGGTTTGGTTTGGTTTTATTTTTCTGTCTCCTTTTTAAAAATGTGTCACTGCTGTGTTTCTTCTTGTTTGTTGTGTATCCCATTCCTTTGTTTCTCTGCTTGTTTGTTTTTCTTTTCTTTTCTTTCTTTTGTTTATTGATTTACTCTACCTATGCTATTTTTTTCTCTCCATCTTTATATTTTTTGTTTTCTGTTATTGTTCTCTCATTCCACCTCCTTTTTTTCCTTTTCAATTCTTTTTTTTAAACAATTTATTGTAGTATATCATTCATACATGAACATACATAAACAATAAGTGTTCAGTAAACATTATGAACTTATGAAGCCAACATGCATAACATCATACAGGGCTCCCACACATCACCCCACCACAAATACTTTGCATTGTTGTGAAACATTTGTTAACAAATTATGAAAGATCATTGTCAAATTATTACTACTAACTATAGTCCGTATCTTACTCCCCTATACATTTTTTAAGGATTTATTTATTTATTTATTTACTTTTATCCATTTTTAGCCCCCCACCCATTTTTGCTGTTTTTGTGTCCATTCACTGGATAACTCTCTGTGTCCATTTCCTGCCCTCTCTTCTCAACCTTCTTTTCTTGTCTTCACTGGGATTCAATCCTCAGAACATCCAATGAGGGAGAGAGACATCCTACTGCCTGTGCCAACTTAGTTCTGGGTTTTTTGGTGCATCTCGTCTTGGCTCTCCCTTGTGTCACTCTCCTGTTACATGATCATCTTGCTACATGGGTTGTGGGGTCTGATGGCACACCCCTGCACAGGGCCTGGGGGGCTCACCCACTCACGGGGCCTGAAGGAGCACCTGTGCATTGGGCCTGGTGGCCTGCGTGCTTTCTATATTTTTCCTTTTTTAAATTTTTACTCGGAGGTCCTGGGGATCGAACACAGATCTCCCATATGGGAGATGGACACCCAACCATTTGAACCACATCCTTCCCCCTGCTAAATCTCTTAAGATTGACTAAAGATACCTAGAGTTACAGTCATTTCCCATATAGGATGGTCATATAATAAATCAGGCTTGGTTTATCACCATCATTCTAAAAGCCAGAACTAGGGAGAAAAACTAGGTCTGGGGACACATGCATGGTTTCTAATATAGCAAATATTTAGCCTAGCCTGATTATCACAAAACTAGGACAGCATGAATATTTGCATTACCTCTTTTGTTTGGTCTTCAATTTTTCTTGTTTTTATATCTCTATCTCTCCTTTTTTCCCTGTTTCCTTTCTTTTATTACTTTTTTCTGTCTCTCTTTTTTCTTTTCCCTTCTTCTCACCCTTCCAGCCTTTTAATTCATTCTATATATTTTACTCTATTCTGTTTCTTCTTTCATTGTTTCTATTCCACTTTTCTAATCTTATTCCTCTGTGCTTCTTACTTGTGTTAACTTTTGAATTTCCTAGGTCTTGTACTTTTCCTCTCCTACCTTTTACTATTATGATTACTATTATTCTTTTTCTCTTCCTATCTCTTTCCTTTCCTCTTCTCCTAATTTGTTTCTTTCAAAGAAAAACCATAGACAAGAACAAGGAAATAGAACAAGAGAAACAAAGCATCAAAGGGAAAGCTTAAAACAGACACAAAAACAGCAACAAAATAAAACCCTGGAATAGAGAAAGAAGATAATCAACTGAAGAAACCCATCAAGATAAACAGATGCCTAGACACCAACAAAAAATTACAAGCCATACTAAGAAATAGGAAGACATAGCCCAGTTCAATGAACAAATTAAAAACTAAGAAGAGATGCAGAACATGGAATAATTAATCAAACAAATATCATGAATCAGGTTAATGAAGTAAATGAAGAGATTAAGGGTAATTAGAAGACACTGGAGAACATAATGAAGAAATTGTAATCATGCATAAAAGATTATGGATATGATGGGGATGAATGGCACAATGTAAGAAATCAAAAACAAACAGGAAACACACAACAGCAGATTTACACAAGTAGAGGAACAAATCAGTGATGTCGAAGACAAGACATCTGAAATCAGACAGATAGTAGAACAGACAGATAAAAAGATAGAAGAGAATTGGAGGCAGTTTAAGACGGCATCAGTTTAGGAGGGCACTTGCTGACTCACTCTCTGAGGGTGGCTGACTGGGGACGGGTCCTGCCAGGGGGGGTCTGTGCTGGGGGCACACGGAGTGAGATCCTTGGGGACTTCGATCTGGAAGGAGCAGGACGGTGAGATAGATTGCTTGGAAAAGATTCATGAGTTTTTCCCCTGCCTGTGGTGGTTGACACAGATGGCTGAGCCACACCTTCAGGGCAAAAGGCTGGTTTGAGCCGTGACTCCCGCCAGCAACCTGGTGAGAGAGAGCATTCTCTGAGAGTAGGAGGGTTCTGGCAGAGGGTCAAGAAGGGTTTCCTTTCTGTGTATTTGGCTGTCTGGACCCCCTCATAGCTTTGGGGAGCAGATAACCCAGCTTGAAGTAGCACCTGGCTGATGGGAGAGGCGAATCTGCTGAGAGAGCCTGATTTACCCAACAGCCCAGTGATAAAGAGGTTTGGCTCAAGAGAGGGCGGAGTCAGTCAATTTTATCATTCTGCACTGACAAACATCAAAACTTCAGCTCCCCTGGGGAAGGCAGGAAGTGGGAAGTGCTTGCATAGTTTCCACTAGCTTATTTAGGGTCCCCTTGGTGAAGGGGGTGGTCTAGGAGAGGACTTCTTTGGGGGTCTTTTATCAAGCCAAAAATAAAAAAAAAGACAGTCACTTTAAAAAATAAAAAAAGACATTTTTTTTTGAAACTTAGTTTAATCACCAAAATCTGTGATTAAAATCTATCTGCAAGATAGAACCTTGCAGGGTAGTTGATTGATGAACACAAGTAGGCTGAGAGATTCCACAAGAGCCCAAGAAGGAACGCTGTTCTTCCTTATGCATTGTTTGACTGCTTGCTTGTGTGGTTGTTTGGTTTTTCTTTGCTAATTTGTTGTCTCTTGCTTTTCTTTCCTCTTTCCTACCCCCTGTTCTCTTCTCTTTTATTTTGTCTTTTTTTTCCCTTAAATTAGGTGCTGCTAGCTTGTTTCTTCTTTGCTGTGCTTGTTATTCCATGATTTCCTGTTCTCTGTTGATGTTGATTTTGTCTCTGAATGCTCTCTTTTCCTTCCTTCATCTTCCTGCCTTCAGTTTGCTGTTGTGGTTCTTACATACCACCTTTTTTCATCAGCCCACAACATAAGGGTGTCAATTTCTATTCAATCTATTCTGTTTTCTTCTTTTTTTATTATTATTAACTTTATACTTTCAGCCCTTTCTATACTCTTTCTCTCTCTCCTCATCATTCTAGTCTTCTAAGTCATTATATATATATTCCTCTATTTGGTTTCCCAGACCATTGTAGGTACTTCAGTTTTATTTCCTATTACTTTACAATGCCTACATGAGCCAAATATTCATTTCACTAAGTCTTATACAGCCCCTCTTCTAACTTCTATCAATATTACTATTATCCTGCTTCCTTTCTCACATCTTTTGATTCCACTGGCCCTAATCTTTTGCTTTCAAGGGAACATAGAAAGACTCGAGGAAATAAAATAAGAAGAAAAAGTGTCAAAGAGAAAACTTAACACACACAAAGAACCACAAGCTAAATAAAACTTTAGAGCAGAGAGAGAAGCTAATCAATCGAATAAACCTATCAAGATAAAATGATGACTGGAGGGCAAAAAATAATTACAAACCACACTGAGAAACAGGAAGACATAGACCAGTCCAATGCACAAACTAAAAACCAGGAAGAGATGCAGAACATCAAACAACTAATCAAAGCTTTCCAAACAAATATCATGGACCAACTTAAAGAAGTGAAGGAAGAGATGAAGGATATTAAGAAAACACTGGAAGAATATACTGAAGAAATTGTAAACATACATAAAAAGATACAGGATATGATGGCGATCAGTGGCACAATCCAAGAAATCAAAAAGACATTGGATTCACATAACAGCAGATTTGAACAGGCTGAAGAAAGAATTAGTGATATGGAAGACAATACATCTGAAACCAAACAGATAGTAGAACAGATAGACAAAAAGATAGAAAAAAATCCAGTAGTGACTCAGGGATTTAATCAACAACACAAAGCACACAAACATATGCATTATGGGCATCCCAGAAGGAGAAGAGGAGGGAAAGGGAACAGAAGGAGTGCTGTAGGAAATAATGGCTGAAAACTTCCCAACCCTATAGAGAGAGATGGATGTGCAGATCCAGGAAGCACAGCACACCCCAAATAGTATAAATCCCAACAGGCCAACTCCAAGACATATACTTGTAGAAAAGTCCAATGCTCAAGACAAAGAGAAAATACTCAAGGCAGCAAGAGAAAAGAGAACCATCACATACAAGGGAAGCAAAATAAGAGTAAGTGCTGATTTTTCATCTGAAAACATGAAGGCAAAAGACAGTGGTATGACATAGTCAAAGAACTAAAAAAAAAAAAAATTGCAGCCACGAATTCTCTATCCAGCAAAATAGGCATTCAAAAATGATGGAGAGTTCAAAATATCCACAGATAAACAGAAATTAAGAGAGTATGCCAATATGAAACCTGCACTTCAAAAAATACTAAAGGAAGTTCTACAAGTTGAAAGGAAAAAACAAGGGAGAGAGAGTTGGAGGAGAGTTTAAAAACATAAAAAAATACAAAAACAGAAACAAACAACATATGACATACATTAACACAAAGAAAATATGGATGAAGTAAGAAATTCGTTGTGGGTAATAACACTGAATGTTAATGGACTAAATTCACCACTCAAGGGATGCAGATTGGCAGAATGGATAAGGAAATATGATCCATCTATATGCTGTCTACAAGAAACCCACCTCCAACCCAGGGATTCAAAGAAGCTGAAAGTGAATGGCTGGAAAACAATTTTATAAGCTAACAATAACCAAAAAAAGTGCAGGAGTAGCTATTCTAATATCAGACAAAATAGACTTTAAATTCAAAACTATTGTAAGAGACAAAGATGGACACTATACATTAGTAAAAGGGGTAATCTCTCAAGAAGAGAGAAAAATCATAAACATTATGCACATAATCAGGGTGCATAAAATACGTGAGGCAAACACTGGAAAAACTAAGAGGAGAAATAAATGCCTCTACAATTATAGCAGGGGACTTTAAAAGACCATTATCATCATTAGACAGAACATCTAGAAAGAGAATCAATAAAGAAACAAAGGCTCTCAACAAAACATTAGAGGACCTGGACTTAAAAGACATATACATGACACTACAGACAAATAAAGCAGGATTTACATTCTTTTAGAGTGTACATGGATCATACTCCAAGATAGACCACATACTAGGCCACAGAACAACTCTCAAAAATTCAGAAAGATTGAGATTATACAAAGTAATTTCTCTGACCACAAATGAATGAAATTGGAAATCACTCCTTGAAACAGGTTAAGCACAATGATAGGGAAGTTAAACAACACACTCTTAAACAAACAGTGGGTCAAGGAGGAAATCTCAAAAGAAATCAGTAACTACCGTGAAATTAATGAAAATGACAACACAACATATCAAAACCTATGAGAAGCAACGAAAGCACTCCCGAGAGGAAGTTCATAGCCATAAATACATATATTAAAAAAGAAGAAAGAGCTAAGATTGAAGACCTAACTGCATACATCGAGGAATTGGAAAAACAACAACAAACTATACCTAAAGTAAGTAGAAAGAAGGAAGTAACAAAGATTAGAGCACGACTAAATGAAATAGAGGATAAGAAAGCACTAGAAACAATAAACAAAACCAAAAGCGTGTTCTTCAAGAATATCAATAAAATTGACAAACCCTTAACCAGACTAACAAAGAAAAAGAGAGAACAGATGCAAAAACACAAAATAAGGAATGAGCAAGGGGGTATCACTACTCACCCCACAGAAATAAAGAGTATCATAAGAGGATACTTTGAAAAATTATATGCCAACATGAATGATAATTTAGAGAAAATGGACAAGTTGCTAGAAAGCCACAAACAGCCTACATTGATGAAAGAAGAAATAGATGAACTCAACAGTCCAATTACAAGTAAAGATATAGCCTCAGTCATCAAAAACCTCCCAACTAAAAGGACCAGATGGCTTCACAGCTGAATTCTACCAAACATTCCGGAAAGAGCTAACACCAATTCTGCTTCAGCTCTTCCAAAAAATAGAAATAGAAGGAATATTGCCTAACTCATTCAATGATACCAACATTAACCTAATACCAAAACCAAATAAAGATACCACAAGAAAGGAAAATTACAGACCAATTTCTCTAATGAACCTAGATGCTAAAATCCTCAACAAAATACATGCTAATCACATTCAACAATATATCAAAACGATTATACACCATGACCAAGAGGGTTTCATCCAAAGTATGCAAGGAGGGTTCAATAAAAGAAAATCAATCAATGTAACACACCACATAAACAGATTGAAAGAAAAAAAATCACACTATCATCTCTATAGAGGCAGAAAAATCATTCGACAAAATACAGCACTCTTCCCTGATAAAAACACTGCAAAAGATAGGAATAGAAGGAAACTTTCTGAATATGATAAAAGGTATATATGAAAAACACAAAGCTAACATCATCTTCAATAGTGAAATCCTAAAAGCCTTCCCTCTGAGATCGGGAACAAGACAAGGATGCACACTATCACCACTCCTATTTAACATTGACTTAGAAGTACTTAGAAGTACACTGAGGCAAGAAAAACATATAAAAGGCATCCAAATTGGAAAAGAAGAAGTAAAAATTTCATTATTTGCAGACGACATGATCCTATACATAGAAAGCCCTGAGAAAACTACAACAAACCTTCTAGAACTTATAAAGGAGTTCAGTAATGTCGCATGCTATAAGATCAATGCTCAAAACTCAGTAGCATTTCTGTAACCAATAACGAGCAATATGAGGAGGAAATCGAGAAAAAAAAATGCCATTTACAATAGTAACTAACAGAATCAAATACCTAGGAATAAATTTAAAGATGTAAAGGACTTATATACAGAAAAGTACACAACACTGTTAAAGGAAATCAAAGAAGACTTAAATAAATGGAAAAATATTCCCTGTTCATAGATAGATATAAAGACCAAGCATCATTAAGATGTCTATCCTACCCAAACTAATCTACAGATTTAATGCAATCCCAATAAAAATCAACACTGTATTTTTTAAGGAACTGGAAATACTAACCACAAAATATATTTGGAGAGGTAAGAGGCCCCGAATTGCCAAAGATATATTGAAGAAGAAAAATTAAGTTGGAGGTATCACATTACCGGACTTTAAAACATATTACAAAGCAACAGTGATCAAAACTGCATGGAATTGGCACAAGGATTGATCTACTGACCAATGGAACCGAATTGAGAGTTCTGATATAGATCCTCACATATACAACCATCTGATATTCAACAGCCACCAAGCCCACTCAGTTGGGAGAGAATGGCCTCTTTAACACATGGCGCTTGAAGAACTGGATACCCATATCTAAAAGAATGAGAGAAGAATATCATCTCACATCTTATACACAAATCAACTCAAGATAGATCAAAGATCTAAACTTAAGAGGCAAAACCATAAAGACTTTGGAAGATAATGTAGGGAAGCATCTACAGGACCTTGTAATAGGAAATGGTTTCATGAATTTCACACCCAAAGCACAAGCAGCAAGAGAAAAAAATAGATAAATGGTATCTCCTCAAATTAAAAATTTCTGCACTTTAAAGGATGTTAATAAGAAAATAAAAAAGCACCCTACCCAATGGGAGAAAATATTTGACAACCATATATCTGATAGGAACCTAATATCCTGCATATATAAAGAAATCCTACACCTCGAAAATAAAAAGACAAACAACCCATTTAAAAAATGGGCAAGTGACCTGAAAAGACACTTCTCCAAGGAAGAAATACAAATGGCTAAAAAGCACATGGAAAAAGCAAAACATCACTTGCTATCAGGGAAATGCAAATCAAAACTACAATGAGATACTATCTTATACCCATCAGAATGGCAGCTATTAAAAAAAACAGCAGACTCTAAGTGTTGGAGAGGATGTGGAGGAATAGGAACCTTCATCCACTGCTGGTGGGATTTTGGAATGGTCCAGCCTCTGTGGAGGATAGTTTGGCAGTTCTCAGAAAACTAACAATAGATCTTCCATAGGATCCAGCAATTCCACTGCTGGGTATATACCCAGAAGAATGAAAGCAAAGACACAAACAGATATATGCACACCAATGTTCATAGCGGCATTGTTCACAATTGCCAAAAGTTGGATTCAGCCCCGGTGCCCATCAACAGATGAATGGATAAACAAAATGTGGTACATACATACAATGGAATATTACTCAGCTGTAAAAAGGAATAAAGTGCTAACTCACAGAATAACATGGATGAATCTTGAAGACCTTACGTTGATTGAAGCAAGCCAGACATTGAAGGATGAACAATATATGACCTCACTGATTTGAGTTGAGGAAAATGAGCAGTATCTGAGAACCAGAGTCTGAAAGATAGGTTAACTAGGGAGAGAAAGAGAAGAGAAGGTTGTGAGCCATCACCCAATGGACATAATCTGTGGTAAAGTGATAGAGTATAGTTGCATATTGAAGGATAGGACAGGTGGATAGTGATATTAATGGATTGTTGGTGCAGGTTTGGCAGGTGGGTAGATTAGGAAGGGTGGGTTAGAATACCTAGGATACTGGTGTGAGAGATGGGAGGATGACTAGGTGAACATGGGATTTGTGGGTATGATGCTGAAAGGGCAGGAGTCGGAATGCTCTTATGGCAATATGACAAGGTAGTGTCACTGGTTTAGGGTGTAGGTTGGGGGGGCATTCAGGAAGGGATACATCTGGAGTAGGCTTCTGGGGAGTGTGTGAGTGTTCATGCTGTCATAATGTGTTGTGTCAGGGACTGGAGACCCACACGGTGAGTGGGAAGGAGATGGACCCCCATCTTTGGGAGGACCGATTCACCCAGAAACACATTGATGGGTGTATCTTAGGTGCAAGGGTGGATCCTAATAGGAGACGATAATTAGCATGTCAAGACCTCTTGTTTTATGTAACTATGAATCTTGTCATCCAATGAGTCAAGACAGGGAGTGTCATGTGCCCCAGGCGGATGGGGAAAAAGGAACAGAAAAGATCAACAGGGGGTATTTAGTGGTCATGGGAAATGTTTTTCATTACCTTGCAGTAATGGACACAGGACATGGTAAACATCATCAAAAATTAATAAACTGTACCATCTAAATTGTAAACTATATTGTACAACATTGACACTGTTTAGTAGCTATGTATCACTATCTGTATAACAGTTACAACAATGCTACCATCCACATAAAAAAAAAAGGTTTTAATACGGGGTAAGGAAAGGGGAAGGAGGTTGGGTGTATGAGAGACTCTAGTATTCTCTGTGTGACTTTGCTGTGACCTAAAACTTCTTTGAAAATTAAATGAAAATTTGGGAGACACTGGGGAGTGAGAGGGGAAAGGTGCCATGGTACAGACTGGACACCTGAAAATGCAGTGATAAAAGGAAACAATAATATTTTTTTTTAGTTTTTAGTGTTTATTTTTTAATTTTTTTGTTTTTTCCCATTTTTTGAATGTCCCAATCCTTTAATTTTATTTTATTCTTGGGTTTTTTTTTCTGGCTTTACATATATTTTCTCTCTTACATTTAAGCTTATCATTATTATTTCATTTTCCTATTAATTGTATTTGGCTATTATAGGGGCTTCATCTTCAAGGAAGGTTTAGATCACAGAAGGGTTACAATGGGGGCAGCAGAGGATCGATGGTGGGGGGTGTCTGGGATGGGGGTTTCATGGGAATAAGTTCACCTGAATATACATGAAAGATATATAAAATTGTTCAAATGATCAAAAGGTGGGGCATGGTCATGGTGGGTAGACAATCACTGAATAAATGAGGGAATACTGAATTCCCAGCCTGGAGAGCTCTGCCACATTCTCCAAGGGAGCAGCAACAGTCTCCCGAGTGCAGGGGCAGTGTCTGGCAAAGGTCCACTGATGGGTTCTTGTTATTGATGACTAGCCTTATGAGTCTTTGCTCTTGTAATTGAAACTTAGCCTACTGTTAGGCTAAGGGTTGCCACCTGAGAGCCTCCTTGTTGCTCAAATGTGGCCTCTCTCTAAGCCAAACTCAGCATAAGAATGCACTATCTTCCCCCCAACGTGGGACATGACTTCCGGAGATGAGCTTCCTGGAAATGAGTGATTAATACCAAGTGCCAACTGGAAACACAGCTGGAAAAAAATCTTGAATAAAAGGGGGAAAAGGTAAAAACAAATGAGTTCATGTGGCAAAGAGACTTCAAAGAGAGTCAGGAGATCATCCCAGAGGTAACGCTTACGTACACCTCAGTAGGATCTCATAGAACAGCAAAGTGGATAGCACCCCACACAGAGGGGCTCCTGAGGGCTCTGGAGACACCCAGGTCCTATATAAGGGGTGATAGCTCCAGAGATTGATGCCTTATCAGTGGGCTCTACTTTGGAATCTGTGCTCCTGAGAGTGACAGAGTTGGACTCAAATAAGTCCCATCAGTTCCTTCTATTCAAACCTCTATGTGATGCTGGAGCTTGTAGGTGTGCTTCCATAGAGTGGAGCCTCTGGCCTGGCCAAATAAATGTGGAGAAATACTATGTCAAGGAATGGAATAGTCATTGTTAAAATGTATCAATTCTCTGAAACTTGACTTATTGTTAAATGTCATTCCAATCAAGTAATGGCAAGCTGTTAAAAAGGAATTGACAAGATGATAGTACAATTTATATGGAAACACAAAGGACTTTGAATAGCCAAAATGTTTTTATAAGAACTACTTCAAATTTTTAAAAAATAAAATAACAGAAAAAGGCAGCTCAACAAGTTATGGAAGCATTACTCCTAAAAGAGTTCTGTCCAGGCACTTTTATCTCATCTAATTCCAACTACTAACTCAGTTGTTTCTCTAGTGTTCAGAAAGATACACAGATGAACACAGATTCGTGAAATGACTTGAGACATTTTTAAGAAGAAGAAATGTGGAGGATCCACAGGAACAGATTTCAAAACTTACTACAGAGCCCCAGTAACCAGCTTAAGGGCAGTCATAGGTCAACGGAATATAATAGAATACTTAACTAGAACCACACATGCAAACACTTGTGAAAATGGCTTCTACCTAATTCAGTGGGGAAAAGATAGCCTTTTCAACAAATAGTTGAAAGTTTCAAAAATGGTTTTGTGATCCAAAACTTCTTCAAAAATGAAATCTCTAAAATAGCTAAGGGGATTGTGGGAATGTGGTTGATAGGTTAGGCAGATAAGGCTTACCTCTCACTAGAACAACAGAGAAAAAAGCAGAGGCTGCCTTGGGAACCTGCTTTGGGGCACAGCAAATGAGGACACACTGCTTCACAACTCCCAGAAGAGTGAGGGCCAGAGAGATGAAGAAGCCAAAACAAGTAATCATAAGTTTTTAAACCTCCCAGCTGCTGTGAAGGGCTCCCTTATTATATCCCAAGATATTTAGCAAGGATAAAACTCCTTGCAAATTGTATCAAATGAAGATGTCTACCTCCACAGAAAGGTTGCTCTGAATCATCTAGGAGGGCACTGAACAGATAGGGAAGCCAGGGGGAAATCCTGGATTGATTACCTTGGTGGCTGAAAGCAGCACACATACCCAGCCCTCAAGGCAGATAGACGCCTCTTCACGTGCTCCAAATGGGAGTGTGACAGCAGATTCCCTGCAAGGAAGAAGGGACTGGGAGGGTGAAGAGTGATTTCTTTGCAGTTAGTTTAGCCAGCTGAGCCCCCTTTGGATATTGGAAGGGACCCCGACTCAACAATGAGAGGGGAGGGGGATCTCCTCAGGCAGGGGGTCACACCCAGCCACCTAAGTAAAGAGAGGAATTACATCAGAGAGGAGGCAGAGAGAGGTGGCTGATCAGCACCACTCTGGCAGACAGCAGGGAACCTCACCAGCCTGAGGGAGAGGCTCATTAACCTAAGGGGGAAGAATAGCTCAGTGGAAGAATTATTGCCTAGCATATATAAGGTCCTTGGTTTGATTCATGGCTGTTCCTTGAGAAGTGACCCACCAGGTTATCAGGCATCCAGCTGAAACTTTATGACAAGGAACATATAGACATTCTGTTTGTATTAGATTTTCATGGATCTATTACTTAAAAAAACTATTTTCTATTACTATTACTAAAACCTGGTTCAAAACCTGCAGAGGGAGGGAGTTGGGGGCAAGATGGCATCGGTTTAAGTGGGCACTCATGATCTCTCTGGCAAAAGACAGCTGATTGGGCACAGGATCCAGCCTGAGTGAACTGTTCTGCGACCCCACTGAGCAGGTGGGCATCGATCTGGAGGGAGCTGAACAGGGAGATAGATTGCTCAAGATAAAACCATGAGTTTTTAGCCCCATGGAAATCACAGAAGGCTAAGCCCCACACTCAGGACAAAGAGCCGGGGTGAGCCCCAACTCCTGCTGGCCACCCAGTGAAAGGGAGCATTCTCCGAGAGTGGGAGGGTTCTGGCAAGGGATGGAAAGGGGTTTCCTTTTTGTGGGTTTGGTTGCCTGGACCCCCTTTGAGCTTTGGGGAGCACACCTGCTGACTTGAAGTGGCACCAGGTAGAGGAGAGAGGTGACTCGTCTAAGGAAGCCTGATATATCTTACTACCCTGGGATACAAGGCTTGGCCTTAGAGAGGGTGGAGTCGGCCAATTTAATAGTTCTGTCCTGAGGACTATCAAAATTTCAACTCCCCTAAGGGAGTCAGGCAGTGGAAGCACATAAAAAGTTTTCAAGAGCTTATTTAGGGTCCCCTAGGAGAAGGGGGTGGTCTAGAAGAGGCTTGAAAAATCAATTTGGTGTGGTGTACTCAGTCATCAGGGTTCCATTTGAATTTCAAAAGGGAACTCATCCTGACCAGAAGAGGGGAGGGTGATCTGCTCACACAAACTGCTGAATCCAGCTGCCCTAGAAGAGTAAAATCTGCCCAGGGGAAAGTGACTGAGTAGCTTTCTGAAGAGCTGGCTGATCCAGTTGGAGGGGTAGCTCAGTGGAGGAATCTCTGCCTTGAATGTATGAGGTCCCTGGCTTGATTCCTGACTCCTCTATGAGTGGTGATCCACAGAGATATCTAACATCTGGCTGATATGGTAGGACAGGGAAAACATAGACATTATTTGCATACTAGCTTCTTTTGGGTCCCTTATTTAAAAAAAAAAAAAAAGTTACTTTAAAAAAAAACAAATTCAACTTAGTTTATTTGCTAAAACCCACTCCAAAACCTGTAGAGAGAAGCCTGCAGGGTAACTGATGAACACAGACAGTCTGAGAGCCTCCACAAGAGCCCAAGAAGGAACGCTGTTCTTCCTAAGCTTTGTTTGACTGCTTCCTTGTGTGTTTGTTTGGTGTGTTGTTGTTGTTGTTGTTTGTTTTTGTTACTGCTGTTTTTTTTCTTGTTTATTTCCGCTTTCAGGCCACCCCCTTTTTTAAAAATTAGGTGCTGCTAGCTTGTTTCTTCTTTGAGGTGCTTCTCCTACATTGATTTCCCATTTTCTATGTATACTGATTTTGTTTACCAATGCTATGTCATTTCCTTCCTTCATCTTTCTATCTTCTACATTCTGTTGTGGTGCTTGCAGTCCACCTTTTTTTTTATTAGCCCTCAACTTTACTGGTTCAATTTCTATTTTGTCTATTATGTTTTCTTTTTTAATATTAATTTTTTTCTTTCTGTCCTTTTCCTTTCTCTTTCTCTCTCTCCACATCATTCTAACTTTTAAACCATTCTATATATTTTTCTATATTCAGTTTTTATTTCATTGTAGGTACTCCACTTTTTTATTCCTATTAATCTACACTGCTTACATGAGTTAAATATTCACTTTTTAAAGTCTTATACAGTCCCTCTTATAACTTTTAATATTATTTTTATTATCTTTTTTCTTTTCTTAACTCTTTCAATTTCTCTGGCCCTAATCTTTTTCCTTCAGGGGAACATGGAAAACAGCAAGGAAATAGAGCAAGAAGAACAAAGTGTCAAAGAGAAAACTTAACACACACACACACACAAAAAAAAAAAAAAACAGCAGCTAAACAAAACTCTACAGCAGAGAGAGAAGTTGATCAACTGAATAAACCCATAAAGATAAATGATGACCAGAGGGCAATAAAAAATTACAAACCATACTAAGAAAGAGGTAGACATGGACCAGTCCACTGAAAAAAAATAAAAACCAGGTGGAGATCCAGAACATCGAACAACTAATCAAAGATGTCCAAACAAATATCATGGACCAACTTAATGAAGTGAAGGAAGAGATTAAGGGTATTAATAAGACACTGGAAGAACATACTGAAGAAATTGTAAACATACATAAAATGATAACGGATATGATGTTGATGAACAGCACAATCCAAGAAATCAAAAAGACACTGGAATAGCATAACAGCAGATTTGAAAAGGAAGAAGAAAGAATTAGTGATGTGGAAGACAATACATCCAAAATCAAAGAGATAGTAAAACAGATAGATAAAAAGATAGAAAAATTCCAGCAGGGACTTAGGGATTTAAATGATGACACAAAATGCACAAACATACACTTTATAGGCATCCCAGAAGGAGAAGAGAAGGGAAAGGGAACAGAAGGAGTGTTGAAGGAGATAATGGCTGAAAACTTCCCAACCCTCTTGAGGGAGATGGACTTACATGTCCAGGAAGCACAGTGCACCCCAAAGAGTATAAATTCTAACAGGCCTACTACAAGACATATACTTGTCAGAATGTCCAATGCTCAAAACAAAGAGAAAACACTCAGGCAGAAAGAGAACAATCACATACAAGGGAAGCTCAATAAGATTAAGTGCTGATTTCTCATCTGAAACAATGGGGGCAAGAAGACAGTGGGATGACATAGTCAAGGTACTCAAAGAAAAAAACTTCCAGGCATGAATTCACTACCCAGCAAAGCTGGCATTCAAAAAACAATGGAGAGTTTGAAATATTCACAGATAAACAGAAATTAAGAGAGTATGCCATGAGAAACCAGCCCTTCAAGAAATACTAAAGGAAGTTCTACAGGCTGAAAGGAAAAAAGAGGAGAGAGAGTTGGAAGAGGGTGTAAGAACAACTAAAAAGACAAAAAGAGAAATAAAAACAACATATGACATACATAAACTCAAAGAAAATATGGCTGATCTAAGTAATTCCTTGAGAGTAATAACACTGAATGTTAATGGAATAAACTCACCAATCAAGAGACACAGATTGGCAGAATGGGTAAGGAAATATGACCCATCTATATATTGTCAACAAGAAAACCACCTTAGACCCAGGGATTCAAGGAGGCTGAAAGTGAATGGCTGGAAAACAATTTTATAAGCAAAAAACAGCCAAAAAAGGGTGGGAGTAGCTATACTAATATTGGACAAAATAGACATTGAATGCAAAATGATTGTAAGAGAGAAAGATGGACACTATATATTAACAAAAGAGGTAAACTTTCAAGAAGAAGGAACACTCATAAACATTTATGCACCTAATGAGGGTACTTCAAAATACATGAGGCAAACACTTGAAAGACTAAGTGGAGACATAAATGCCTCTACAATCATAGTGGGGGAATTTAATAAACCATTATCACTATTAGACAGAACATCTCAACAGAGAATCAATAGAGAAACAAAGACTTTGAATAATACATTAGAAGAACTGGACCTAATAGATATATACAGAAAGCTACACACAAATACAGCGAGATAAGCATTCTTCTCAAAGGCACATGGATCATACTCCAAAATAGACCACATACTAG
>JAKSZT010008638.1:1313426-1377834 GCA_026826555.1 Tolypeutes matacus | reverse complement strand
AGGCCAACTCCAAGACATATACTTGTCAAAATGTCCAATGCTCAAGATAAGGAGAAAATACTCAAGGCAGCAAGAGAAAAGAGAACCATCACATACAAGGGAAGCACAATAAGAGTGCTGATTTCTCATCTGAAACCATGGAGGAGAGAAGACAGTGGTATGACATAGTCAAAGTACTAAAAGAAAAAACTTCCAGCTATGAATTCTCTATACAGCAAAAGGGGCATTCAAAAATGATGGAGAGTTCAAAATATTCACAGATAAACAGAAATTAAGAGAGTATGTCAATAAGAAACCGGCACTTCAAGAAATACTAAAGGAAGTTCTACAAGTTGAAGGAAAAATCAAGGGAGAGAGAGTTGGAGGAGAGTTTAAAAATAATGAAAAAGACAAAAACAGAAACAAAACAACATATGACATACATTAATCAAAAGAAAATATGGCTGAAGTAAGAAATTCATTGCAAGTAATAGCACTGAATGTTAATGGATTAAATTCACCACTCAAGAGTCACAGATTGGCAGAATGGATAAAGAAATAAGATCCATCTATATGCTGTCTACAAGAAACCCACCTTTGACCCAGGAACTCAAGGAGGCTGAAAGTAAATGGCTGGAAAACCATTTTATAAGCTAAAAATAGCCAAAAAAAAGGCAGGAATAGCTATTCTAATATCAGACAAAATAGACTTTAAATGCAAAACTATTGTAAGAGACAAAGATGGACATTATATATTAGTAAAAGGGGTAATCTCTCAAGAAGAGAGAACAATCATAAACATTTATGCACCTAATTGGGGTGTCTCAAAATACGTGAGGCAAACACTGGAAAAGCTAAGAGGAGAAATGAATGCCTCTACAATTATAGTGGGGGACTTTAATACACCATTATCATCATTAGACAGAACATCTAGACAGAGAATCAACAAAGAAACAAAAACTCTCAACAATACATTAGAGGACCTGGACTTAATAGACATATACAGAACACTACACCCAAACACAGCAGGATTTATGTTCTTCTTGAGTGCACATGGATCATACTCCAAGATAGACCACATGTTCGGCCACAGAAAAACTCTCAATGAATTCAGCAAGATTGAGATTATACAAAGTAATTTCTCTGATCACAATGGAATGAAGTTGGAAATCACTAAGGGCCAGAGAAACAGGTTAGGCACAAGGATATGGAAGTTAAACAACACACTCTTAGACAAACAGTGGGTCAAGGAGGAAATCTCAAAAGATATCAGTAACTACCTTGAAACTAATGAAAATGACAACACAAAACATCAAAACCTATGGGATGCAGAAAAGCAGTCCTGAGAGGGAAGTTCATAGCCATAAATTCATATATTAAAAAAGAAGAAAGAGCTAAAATTAAAGACCTAACTGCACACTTGGAGGAATTGGAAAGACAAAAACAAACTAAACCTAAAGGAAGTACAAAGAAGGAAATAGCAAAGATTAGAGCAGAACTAAATGAAATAATGAATAAGAAAGCACTGGAAACAATAAACAAAACCAAAAGTTGGTTCTTCGAGAATATCAGTAAAATTGACAAACCCTGTGGCAGTTTGATGTAATTATGAATTCCAAAAATACAATTGGATCATGCTTGTAAACTGATCTGTTAATCTGGGCATGATTAGGTTAGGATTAGGGCATTGAGCCCCACCCCTTGGTGGGTGGGGAATTGAATATAAAAGGCAAGACAAAGGACAGTTGAAGCAGTCTTTTGAGAAGAAGTTTTGATGTTGGAAAGAAGGCCCCAGGAGAAGAGAAGCAAGCCGTTTGCCTGATTGTCTACAGCTGACCTTGTGGAGGAAACAGGAGCTAAGCCCGCAGAGAAATGCAGCCCTGGGAAGAGTGGAACCCCAGAAGCCTGAACCCTGGCAAACGCCAGCAGCTGTCTTGCTCTAACACGTGGCAATAGACTGTGGTGAGAGAAGAAACTTAATGCTTTATGGCCTGATATTTGTGGACTTCTACACCAAATAAATACCCTTTATAAAGACCAACCCAATTTTGGTATTTCACATTAGCACCCCTTTGGCTAATACAAACCCTTAGCCATACTAACAAAGAAAAAGAGAGAACAGATGCAAATACATAAAATAAGGAATGAGCAAGGGGATATCACTACTGACCCCACAGAAATAAAGAGTATCATAAGAGGATACTTTGAAAAATTACATGCCAACAAGAATGAAAATTTAGAGGAAATGGACAAGTTTCTAGAAACTCACAAACAGCCGGAATTGATGAAAGAAGAAATAGATTAACTCAACATTCCAATTACAAGTAAAGAGATAGACTCAGTCATCAAAAACCTCCCAACTTGGTGTTCCTGTGTTTGGTGGTGCAGCACTGGCTGGTGGGTGGATTAGGAAGGGCAGGTTCAAATTCCCAGGGCATGTAACTGTGAATCTTGACATTTCATGGGTCAGGATAGGGTGGTGTCATGTGCCCTGGGGGGCTGGGGGGAAAGGAACAGTCAAGATCTAATGGGGTATTTGGTGGTCATGGGCAAGGTTTTTCATTACCTTACTGTAATGGACATAGGACATGGTAAATATCATCAAGATTATTAAACTGTATCATCTAAGTTGAAAACTATACTGTAAATCATTGACAATGTTTAGTTGCTATATTTTGCTATTGGTATAACAGTTATAACAATGCTAACATCCAAAAAAAGAAGGGGGGTGAGGTTTTAATATGGGGTGGGGAAGGGAGTGATGGATTGGTATCTGGGAGTCTCTGGTACTCTGTGTGTGACATTGCTGTGACCTAAAACTTCTTTGAAAATTAAACGAAAATTTGGGAAACAATGGGGATTGAGGGGGGAAGGTGTCACGGCACACCGGACATCTGATAACACAGTGATAAAAGGAAAAAAAGAATATATATATATATATATATTTAAGGCATTTCTTTTGCTTTTTTCTCCATTTTTTTGAATGTCTCAATCCACTAATTATACTTTGTTTTGTTTTGTTCTGTTGTTTGATTTTTCTTTTCCTGAGTTTCCTTATGTTTGTCTCTTGCATGTAAGCTTATCATTGTTGTTTCTTTTTCCTATAAGTGTATTTGATTGTTTTATGGACTACATGTTCATGGAGGATTTGGATCACAGAAGGGTTTCGATGGATACGGCAGGGGATTATTGGTGGGGGGTGTCTGGGAAGGGGGATTCATGGGAGTTAGTTCATCTGAATATACATGAAAGATATACAAAATAGTTCAAAAGATCAAGAGATGGGGCATGGTCACGATGGGTGGACAATCACACAATAAATGAGGGAATCTGAATTCCTAGCCTGGAGAGCGCTGCCACAGTCTCCAAGGGAGCAGCAATAGTCCTCTGAGTGCAGGGACAGTGTCTGTCAAAGGAGGATGACCCACTGATGAGTTCTTTTTATTGATGATTACCCTTGTAAGTCTTTGCTCTTGTAACTGAGACTTAGCTTGCTGTTGTGGGGTGCCTAAGGGTTGCCACCTGAGAGCCTCCTTGTTGCTCTAATGTGACCTCTCTCTAAGCCAAACTCAGCATATGAATGCATTACATTCCCCCCAACGTGGGACATGACTCCCGGGGATGAGCCTCCCTGGCAAAGAGGGATTAATACCAAGTGCCAACTGGCAACACAACTGGAAAAAGACCTTGAATTAAAGGGGGAAAAGGTAAAGACATATGAGTTCAAGTGGTTAAGAGACTTCAAAGAGAGTCGGGAGGTCATTCCAGAGGCAACGCTTACACACACCTCAGTAGGAGCTCATAGAACATCAAAGTGCCTATCACCCCACACAGAGGGGCTCCTGAGAGCTCTGGAGACACCCAGGTCCTATATAAGGTGGATAGCCCCAGAGATTGACGCCTTACCAATGGGCTCTATTTTGGAATCTGTGCTCCTGAGAGTGACAGAATTGGACTCAAATAAGTCCTCCCTGCACATGGTTCATCAGTCCCTTCTATTCAAACCTATATGTGATGCTGGAGGTTTTAGGTATACTTCCAGAGACTGGAGCCTCTTGCCTACCTATGTGCCAGGTGGGCATGGAATGTCAGTGGATGTGCAACTCCTACCCTACAGCTCAATGGACTCATCCAAGTCACCTGGTGAGGAGACAACAATGGGCAACAGCCAGCCCAGGGAATGGAGAGGGCCTGCATCTGCAGGAAGGATCATCCCACCCACCATATCCATGGGATATAAGCCCTCTCTCACTTGGAGGTGGAGTGGACATCACCATCCCAGTCCCCTCAGGATTGGGGGAAGAACTATGGACTAGAGTGGACTTGATGGTATTCTGTTGTACACATATGGTGATTCTAGCAATGGAAGAAATTATAACAATGAGGTGGAGCCAGTGGTCACTTGACACTTTCGGGCAGGGAGGGGATGTGCAGTTCTTTGGGATTTGGAGGTTGTCCTGAGTGCTGTTGTGGCAATGGATGTAGACCATTTTAAACCTGCACACACCACTCAGAACTGTGTGGGAGAGAGTGTGGTCTAAGATGTGAACTGTGTTCTATGGTTGATGGCAAGGCCCCAGGATGTGTAAGTCCATTGAGGGTGATGGGCCACACTTATGGGAGATGTTTGTGCGGCATGTGGTGGGAGGTATGGAAGGGAACATGGAATCTCGGTAGGTTCCGTGTAATATTTTAGGTAATCCAGGCACCTCTTAAAATATATTTATATATATGTAAATAACATTTTTGTAAGCAAATGCACATATATGCATATATATTTATATATCATTTTACAAATATTGATATGTATGGTGAAAATTTTTTATTTTTACCCACAATAAAAAATAAATTGATTTAAAAAAAAAACTCCCAACTAAGAAGAGTCCAGGACCAGATGTCTTCACAGCTGAATTCTATCAAACATTCCAGAAAGAGCTAACACCAATTCTACTTAAGCTCTTCCAAAAAATAGAAGTAGAGGAATATTGCCTAACTCATTCTATGATGCCAACATTACCCTAATACCAAAACCAAATAAAGATACCACAAGAAAGGAAAATTACAGACCAATTTCTCTAATGAACCTAGATGCTAAAATCCTCAACAAAATATTTGCTAATCGCATTCAACAACATATCAAAAGAATTATACACCATGACCAAGGGGTTTCATCCCGGGTATGCAAGGATGGTTCAATATAAGAAAATCAATCAATGTAATACACCACATAAACAGATTGAAAGAAAAAAATCGCATGATCATCTCTATAGATGCAGAAAAAGCATTCGACAAAATACAGCACTCTTTCCTCATAAAAACACTACAAAAGATAGGAATAGACGGAAACTTTGTGAATACGATAAAAGGTATATATGAAAAACCCAAAGCTAACATCATTTTCAACGGTGAAATCCAAAAAGCCTTCCCTCTGAGATCGGGAACTAGACAAGGATGCGCATTATTACCACTCCTATTTAACATAGTCTTAGAAGTACTTGCGTGAGCACTGAGACAAGAAAAGGACATAAAAGTCATCCAGATTGGAAAAGAAGAGGTAAAAATTTCATTATTTGGAGATGACATGATCCTATACATAGAAAGCCCTGAGAAATCTACAACAAGGCTTCCAGAACTTATAAAGGATTTCAGTAATGTTGCAGGCTATAAGATCAATGCTCAAAAATCAGTAGCATTTCTGTACACCAATAACAAGTAATCGGAGGAGGAAATCAGGGGAAAAATACCATTTACAATAGTAAATAAAAGAATCAAATACCTAGGAGTAAATTTAACTAAATATGTAAAGGACTTATATACAGAAAACTACACAACACTGTTAAGGGAAATCAAAGAAGACTTAAATAAATGAAAAATATTCCCTGTTCATGGATAGGAAGACTAAACATCATCTAGATGTCTATCCTACCCAAACTAATCTACAGATTTAATGCAATCTCAATAAGAGTCAACACTGTATTTTTTAAGGAACTGGAAAAACTAACCACAAAATATATTTGGAGAGGCAAGAGGCCCCGAATTGCCAAAGACATATTGAAAAAGAAAAATGAAGTTGGAGGTATCACACTAGCTGACTTTAAAACATACTACAAAGCTACAGTGATCAAAACTGCATGGTATTGGACAAGGATAGACCTACTGAGCAATGGAACTGAATTGAGAGTTCTGATATAGATCCTTGCATATTACAGTTATCTGATATTTGACAAGGCCACGAAGCCACTCAGTTGAGAGAGAATGGCCTCTTTAACAAGTGGTGCTGGGAGAAGTGCATATCCATATCCAAAAGAATGAGAGAAGAATACCATCTCACAACTTATACAAAAATCAATTCAAGATGGATCAAAGAGGGAAGCTGCTGTGGTTCAATCAGTAGGGCTCCTGTTTACCATATGGGAAGCCTCGGGTTCGGTTCCCGGGGTCTCCTGGTGAAGGCAAGCCCACCCGCACGGCGTGGTTAGCTGACCCAGCGAGCACAAGCAGCAAGGGGGGTATAAATGAATAAATAAATAAAATCTTAAAAAAATAAATAAATAAATAACTTAAAAAAAAAAAAAAAAGATGGATCAAAGATCTAAATATAAGAGCCAAAACACTAAAGACCTTGGAAGATAATGTAGGGAAGCATCTACAGGACCTTGTAATAGGAAATGGTTTCATGAACTTCACAGCCAAAGTACAAGCAGCAAGAGAAAAAGTAGATAAATGGGATCTCATCAAAATTAAACACTTCTGCACCTCAAAGGATGTTATTAAGAAAATAAAAAGGCAGCCTACCCAATGGGAGAAAATATTTGGCAACCATATATCTCATAGGAGCCTAATATCCTGCATATATAAAGAAATCCTACACCTTGAAAATAAAAGGACAAACAATCCATTTAAAAAATGGGCAAGTGACCTGAAAAGACACTTCTCCAAGGAAGAAATACAAATGGCTAAAAAGCACATGAAAAAAATGCTCAACATCGCTTGCTATCAGGGAAATGCAAATCAAAACTACAATGAGATACCATCTTACACCCATCAGAATGGCAGCTATTAAAAAAACAGGAGACACTAAATGTGGGAGAGGATATGGAGGAATAGGAACCCTCATCCACTGCTGGTGGGACTGTGGTATGGTTCAGCCACTCTGGAGGACAGTTTGGCGGTTCCTCAGAAAACTAACAATAGATCTTCCATATGATCCAGCAATTCCACTGCTGGGTATATACCCAGAAGAACTGAAAGCAAAGACACAAACAGAAATATGCACACCAATGTTCATAGCGGCATTGTTCACCATTGCCAAAAGTTGGAATCAGCCCCGGTGCCCACCAACAGACGAATGGATAAGCAAAGTGTGGTACATACATACAATGGAATATTACTCAGCTTTAAGAAGGAATAAAGTGCTAACACACAGAATAACGTGGATGAATCTTGAAGACCTTATGTTGAGTGAAGCAAGCCAGGCACTGAAGAATGAACAGTATATGATCTCACTGATCTGAACTGAGGAAAGTGAGCGGTCTCTGAGAACCATTGTCTGAAATATAGGTTAACAAGGGAGAGTAAGAGAAGAGCAGGCTTTGAGCCATCACCCATATGGACATAATCTATGGTAAAGGGATAGAGTGTGGTTGCATGTTGGGGGATGGGGCCAATGGGTGGTGGTGTTCCTGGGTTTCATGGTGCAGCGTTGGCGGGTGGGTGGATTAGGAAGGGCAGGTTCAAATTCCCAGGGCATGTAACTATGAATCTTGACATTCCATGGTCAGGATAGGGTGGTGTCATGTGTCCCAGGGGGCTGGGGGGTAGGGAACAGGTAAGATCTAATGGGGTGTTTTGTGGTCATGGGAAAGGCTTTTCATTACCTTACAGTAATGGACACAGGACATGGTAAATATCATCAAAACTTATTAAACTGTATCATCTAAATTGTAAACTATACTGTAAATCATTGACAATGTTTAGTTGCTCTATTTTGCTATCTGTATAACAGTTATAACAATGCTAACATCCAAAAGGGGGGGGGCGGTAATACGGGGGGGGGAAGGGGGGTGGTTTGGTATCTGGGAGCCTCTGGTACTCCGTGTGTGACTTTGCTGTGACTTAAAACTTCTTTGAAAATTAAATGAAAATTTGGGAGACACTGGGGATTGAGAGGGGGAAGTTGTCACGGCACACCGACATCGATAACACAGTGATAAAAGGAAAAAAAGAAAAAAATATATATATATATATATTTTTTTTAAGGCATTTCTTTTGCTCATTTCCCCATTTTTTTTGAATGTCCCAATCTGCTAATGATATTTTGTTTTGTTTTGTTTTTTGCTTGATTATTTGTTTGTTTTTGTTTGTTTGTTTCTTTGTTTGTTTGTTTCCTGAGTTTCCTTATGTTTGTCTCTTGCATGTAAGCTTATCATTGTAGTTTCCTTTTCCTATTAAGTGTATTTGATTATTTTATGGACTACATGTTCATGGAGGATTTGGATCACAGAAGGGTTACGATGGGTACTGTAGGGGATTATTGGTGGGGGGTGTCTGGGAGAGGGGATTCATGGGAGTTAGTTCATCCGAATATACATGAAAGATATACAAAATTGTTCAAAAGATCAAAAGATGGGGCATGGTCACGATGGGTGGACAATCACACAATAAATGAGGGAATCTGAATTCCTAGCCTGGAGAGCTCTGCCACAGTCTCCAAGGGAGCAGCAATAGTCCTCTGAGTGCAGGGACAGTGTCTGTCAAAAAAGGATGACCCGGCGGGACCTCAGGCCTGCCGCCGCCATCCGGCCGGCCACCCCGGCATTGTCCCACGTCTAGCGGCCTTGCACGGAGCGGGAAGATGGTGGAGGCGTGGTACATGGACCAGTGCCCGGGCGATCAGAGGAAGCCCCACCGACAGGAGCCCGGTCGCGCAGTCGACCTGCAGCAGCTGCGCCAGCTCGGGGTCTTCTACTGAAAACTGGATGCTGACAAATATGAGAATGATCCAGAATTAGAAAAGATCCGAAAAGAGAGAAACTACTCCTGGATGGACATAATAACCATATGCAAAGAGAAACTTCCAAATTATGAAGAAAATATTAAAATGTTCTTTGAAGAACATTTACACTTGGATGATGAAATTCGATATATCTTGGATGGAAGTGGATATTTTGATGTAAGAGATAAAGAGGACAGGTGGATCCGGATCTTCATGGAGAAAGGAGACATGATAACACTTCCTGCAGGAATTTATCACCGCTTCACACTGGATGAAAAGAACTATGTAAAGGCAATGCGACTTTTTGTTGGAGAGCCAGTGTGGACAGCATACAACCGGCCAGCTGACCATTTTGAGGCTCGAGGACAGTACGTGAAATTTTTGATGCAGACAGCATAGTGATTCTCTCTGGAAAATAATACACTACTTGTAATGGTTGTAACTGTGATAATTGAGCAGAAAGTCAATTATTATTTTTTTCTTTTATATTGTAGACTTCAGGCTAGGTTGTCTTTCCTTTCAAGATTATTGATAAGAATTTTTTTAATGAAAATAATAAAACTGATTTTTACATGGAAAGAACTGTGAACATGTGGGTAAATCACATTCATTTTCTCTAACTAAATAAAAAATAGTGATTTAGTAGCCATGTGTTGGTACAAGTAATCAACTTTAAACCAAAGGAAAGTTTAATCTCTCAAAATGTAACTACTTAGCATATTCTATCTGGATATGATTCTTAGACTTTAACCAGATATCAGTCAGTGCCATGCCTGTCTTATAAGAAGGCATACTAAAAAGAAAAAAAGAAGGCATACTAATAGATAATATAACTAATCAAATATAAGATATTCTTCCCCACCCTTTCCCCACCCAGATTTTTTGCTTGGGTCAGGCAGTAGAATAGGGAAGAGCCTCTCCTAGTGCAGCTGTGCTTTCAGTAGCTTATACCACTTTCTTGTAAAGTCACTGTCTTAATTACATGCTTATGGCTTGCAGTTACCTAATATTCAGGTATATGGGGTATGTTTGACTGGTTTGTTAAAATCACTCTCGTTTAGTGTCTTCGTATGATAGTACATAATTAATTTATATAATTTATATAATAACTATATCTATTACTTTTATGTGTGTGTAACATATATAATATAAATTGATGTATAACATTTGTACTGCATACAAATAGTAGTGTTTTTCCAGTTTGGATTTCTACGTTAAACCTGCCTACTATACCTCTTTCACAATCAAGCCTTTGAATTTTAACAAGAAAACTAGTACAGTTTTTCTACTGAACAATTCTGTGATACTATTATGCCTAATGTGTTATAATCATAGAAAAAACACAAATCAACCTAATTTTTTAGAAGGGCAGATTGTTTCTAAATATTTTTTTAAAACTGGTTTAAAACTTTTAATTTAAAAATTAATCTTTCATCACCTCCACATTGGTCTTGGAGGTTAGTTTCCCATTGAATAGAGAAAATTCATGTATTAGATATTGAACTGACTGCTTCCTGAATTTTAGGAATAAAATGTACACAGGCAGCATGGTAATTACATAAATATCCCAGGACTTCCTTCTGTCAAATATTACTTTATCTCAATAATTAAATTAAGCGCATATGTACTGATTTTTTTAATGGCTTATTTTATAAATGATTATTATAAATGGAACTTGTTCATTTTATGAATTAAACATTAAAAAGCGAAAGAAAAAAAAAGGATGACCCACTGATGAGTTCTTTTTATTGATGACTATCCTTATGAGTCTTTGCTCTTGTAACTGAAACTTAGCTTACTGTTATGGGGTGCCTAAGGGTTGCCACCTGAGAGCCTCCTTGTTGCTCAAATGTGGCCTCTCTCTAAGCCAAACTCAGCATATGAATGCATTACCTTCCCCCCAATGTGGGACATGACTCCCAGGGATGAGCCTCCCTGGTAACGAGGGATTAATACCAAGTGCCAACTGGCAACACAACTGGAAAAAGACCTTGAATTAAAGGGGGAAAAGGTAAAGACATATGAGTTCAAGTGGTTAAGAGACTTCAAAGAGAGTCAGGAGGTCATCCCAGAGGCAACGCTTACACACACCTCAGTAGGAGCTCATAGAACATCAAAGTGCCTATCACCCCACACAGAGGGGCTCCTGAGAGCTCTGGAGACACCCAGGTCCTATATAAGGCGGATAGCCCCAGAGACTGATGCCTTACCAGTGCTCTATTTTGGAATCTGTGCTCCTGAGAGTGACAGAATTGGACTCAAATAAGTCCTCCCTGCACATGATTCATCAGTCCCTTCTATTCAAACCTATATGTGATGCTGGAGTTTTTAGGTATACTTCCAGAGACTGGAGCCTCTTGCCTACCTATGTGCCAGGTGTGCGTGGAATCTCGGTGGAGCTGCAACTCCTACCCTACAGCTCAATGGACTCATCCAAGTCACCTGGCGAGGAGACAACAATGGGCAACGGCCAGCCCAGGGAATGGAGAGGGCCTGCATCTGCAGGCAGGATCGTCCCACCCACCAGATCCATGGGACATAAGCCCTCTCTCACTTGGAGGTGGAGTGGACATCACCATCCCAGTCCCCTCAGGATTGGGGGAAGAACTATGGACTAGAGTGGACTTGATGGTATTCTGTTGTACACATATGGTGATTCTAACAATGGAAGAAATTATAACAATGAGGTGGAGCCAGTGGCCACTTGACACTTTCGGGGCAGGGAGGGGATGTGCAGTTGAAATACAGGGGCTTCTTTGGGATTTGGAGGTTGTCCTGAGTGCTGTTGTGGCAACGGATGTAGGCCATTTTAAATCACCACACACCACTCAGAACTGTGTGGGAGAGAGTGTGGTCTACGATGTGAACTGTGACCTATGGTTGATGGCAAGGCCCCAGGATGTGTAAGTCCATTGAGGGTGATGGGCCACACTTATGGGAGATGTTTGTGCGGCATGTGGTGGGAGGTGTGGGAGGTGGGCAACATGGGAATGCCGGTAGGTTCCGTGTAATATTTTAGGTAATCTAAGCACCTCTTAAAATATATTTATATATATATAAATAACATTTTTGTAAGCAAATGCACATATATGCATATATATTTATATATCATTTTACAAATATTGATATTTATTGTGAAAATTTTGATTTTTACCCACAATAAAAAATAAATTAATTTTTTTAAAAAAGTAATATGTGATTTGAATAGACAGTTCTCTGAGGAAGAAATACAAATGGCTAAAAAGCACATGAAAAGATGCTCGACATCGGTAGCTATTAGGGAAATGCAAATCCAAACTACAATGGGATACCATCTTATACCAATTAGAAATGCAGCTATTAAAAAAGCAGCACACTATAACTGTTGCAGTGGATGTGTGGAGGAATGGGAACCTTCATCCACTGCTGGTGGGATTGTATAATGGTCCAGCCTCTGTGGAGGACAATTTGGCAGTTACTCAAAAAACTAGCTATAGAACTTCCATATGATCCAGCAATTCCACTGTTGGGTATATACCCTGAAAAATTGAAAGCAAAGACACGAACAGATATATGCACACCAATGTTCATAGCAGCACTGTTCACTATTGCCAAAAATTGGAATCAACCCAGATGCCCATCAACAGAAGAATGGATAAACAAAATGTGGTACATACATAGAATGGAATATTACTTAGCTGTAGGAAGGAATAAAGTACTAACACACAGTATAACATGGATGAATCTTGAAGACTTTATTTCGAGTGAAGCAAGCCAGGCATTGAAGGATGAACAGTACATGACGTCACTGATATGAATTAAGGAAATTGAGCAGTCTCAGAAGGCTATTGTCTGTAAGATAGGTTTACAAGAAATAGAAAAAGAAGAGAAGGTTGTGAGACATCACCCATACGGACATAATCTATGGTAAAGTGATAGAGTGTAGTTGCTCATTGAAGGGATAGGACAGGTGGGTAGTGATATTTTTGGGTTTAGTGGTGCAGAGTTGACAGGTGGGTATATTGTAAAAGGTGGGTTAGAATACCCAGGATACTGAGGGGAGAGATGGGAGAGGGACCAGGTGAACACTTGGGTTTTGTGGGTGTGAGGTTGAAAGTACAGAGTTGGGAATGCTCTTATGGCAATATGACAAGGAAGTGTCACTTGTTTAGCATGTTGGTTGGGGGAGCATTTGGGACAGGGTGCATCTGGAGCAGGCTTCTAAGGAGTGTGTGTGTTCATCCTGCCATAATGTGTTGTATCAGTGGGTGGAGACCCAACAATGAGCAGGAAGGAGATGGACTCCCAACTTTGGCAGGCCAATTCATTCAGAAATAGACAGGTGGGCATCTCTTAAGAGCAAGGGCAGTTCCTAAGATGGGAGGACAAACCAGTGTGTCAAGACCTGTTGCTGCATGTAACTATGAATCTTGTCATCCAATGAGTCAAGCCAGGGGGTCGTCGTGGGCCCTGGGGGAACGGGGAGGGAGGGACAGAATAGATCAAACAGGGGCTATTTAGTGGTCAGTGGAAAATTTTTCATTACTTTACAATGATGGACACAGTACATGGTAAATATCATCAAAATTTATAAAAGTGTATGGTCTAAACTGTAAACATATTGTAAACCATTGACAATGTTTAGTAGCTATGTTTCACTATCTGTATATCAGTTATAACAATGCTACCATCCACGTACAAAAGGTTTTTAATATGGGGTGAGGAAAGGGGGAGTAGTTTGGGTTATATGAGAGTCTCCTGTATTCTGTGTGTGACTTTGCTGTGACCTAAAACTTCTTTGAAAATAAACGAAAAATAGTGGGACACTGGGGAGTGAGAGGGGGAAGGTGCAATGGTACAGACTGGACACCAGATATATTGCAGTGATAAAAAGCCTAATGTCAAAAAATCTTTTTTCTTTAGTTTCCTGAATATCCCAATCCTTTCATTTTTTTTTCAAGTTTCCATGTATTTTAGCTCTTATATTTAAACTTATCATTATTATTTCATTTTCCTATTAATTGTATTTGGCTATTGTATTGGCTTCATCTTTAAAGAAGCTTTGGATCACAGAAGGGTTACAACTGAGGTGGGAGAGGATTGTCGGTGGGGGGTGTCAGGGATGGGGAGTGCATGGGAGGAAGTTCATTTGAACATACATAAAACGTATATAAAATTGTTCAGATGCTCATGGGGCATGGCCACAGTGGGTGGAGAATCACTCAATAAATGAGAGAATACTGAATTCCCATCCTGGAGAGCTCTGCGACATTGTCCAAGGGAGCAGCAAAAGTCTCCCAAGTGCAGGGGCAGTGTCTGACAAAGGAGGAAAATCCACTGATGGGTTCATGTTATTGATGACTAGCCTCATGAGTCGTTGCTCTTGAAATTGAAACTTAGCCTATTGTTATGGGTTGCCTAAGGGTTGCCTCCTGAAAGCCTCCTTGTTGCTCAAATGTAGCCTCTCTCTAAGCCAAACTCAGCATATGAATGCATTACCTTCCTCCCAGCATGGAACATGACTCCTACGGATGAGCCGCCCTGGCACCAAGGGATTACTACCTAGTGCCAACTGCCAATACGACTGGAAAAAGCCCTCAAATAAAAGGGGGAAAAGGTAAAGACAAATGAGTTCATATGGCTAAAAGAGTTCAAAGTGAGTCAGGAGGTCATCCCAGAGGTAACGCTTATGCACATCTCAGTAAGACCTCATAGGCTTCCAATGTGGATATCACCCCAAATAGAGGGCCTCCTGAGGGCTCTGGAGAGACCCAAGTCCTATATCAGGGTGGATAGCCCCAGAGTTTGGTGCCTTATCAGTGGGCCCTACTTTGGAATCTGTGCTCCTGAGAGTGAGAGTTGGACCCAAATATGTCTTCCCTGTACATGGTCCATCTGTCCCTTCTATTCAAATCTATATGTGGTGCTGGACTTTGTAGGTGTACTTCCAGAGACTGGAGTCTTTGGGCTGTCCATGTGCCAGCTGGGCCCAGAATCTCAGTGGAGCTGCAACTCCTACTCTACAGCTCAATGGACTCACCCAGGACACCTGGCGTGGAAATGATGCTGGACAACGGCCATCCCAGGGAATGGAGAGTGTCTGCAGCTGCAGGCAGGATAATCCCGTCCATTTATCCATAAGATATAAACTCCCCTCAATTGGAGGTGGAATGGACATCACCATACCCAAACTCCTCAGGATTGGGGGAACAGCTATGGACAAGAGTAGACTTACTGGTATTCTGTTATAAATATATTGTGAATCAAGCAATGGAAGAAATTATAACATTAATGTGGAGCCAGTAGCCACTGGATGCTTTGGTGGCAGGAAGAGGGAAAATCACTTATAATACAGGGGCTTTTTCAGGGCCTGGGGATTATCCTGACTGACATCGCAACGACAGAAATAGGCCGTTTTATATCATCATATAACATGCAGAACTGTGGGAGAGAGTGTGGTCTACAATGTGAACTATGGTCCATGCTTAATGGCAAAGCTCCAGGATGTGTATATCTATATGCAGGTGATATTTCACACTAATGAAGGATGTTTATGTGGGAGGTTGTGGGAGGTGTGGGATTTGGGGCATATGGGAATCCTTATAATTTTGTGTAACATTTATGTAATCGAAGTATCTTTTTAAAAAAAATTTTTTTTAAATCATTATTAAAAAAACTACTCCAACTCTGTCCTTTGCCATGTCTTTTTATATTTGAGACCCCACCCACCAAGGGGCAGATCACAACTCCCTACTGATGTGGCCCAGTCTAGGTCCTAATCATAACTTAATCATGCCCAGATTAACAGACCATTTTACAAGCATAATCCAATATCTCTTTTTGTAATTCATAGCTATATCAAACTGCCAAACTGCTATACTCCACCCTCTGAATTCCAAAAATACATTACAATATTCAAAAAACCTTATATCAGTAACAATGCAAGTACAAAATCTTATCCTAGTCAGTTTAAAGAAATACAGTTTGTCTTGGGCAAAGTCCTATCTGCTATAGATCTCTGAAAATTACAGAACAATTTACGTGCTTCTAATACACAAATGGAAAGGCAAAGGATAAACATTTCATTACCATAAGGAGAAAATTGGAGGTTAAACATGAGTCATGGGTCCTCTATTGTTCAGTAAACCAGCAGGGCATCCTCCATTCAATTTCAAAGTCTGAGAGTCATTCTTAAGATGATGGTTTCTTCTCCTTGGGGCCTCATGGGGACCTATCCTTTCCACAGGCTTGCCCAATGGCCATTTTCTTTGTTCTACCATCACCAAGCATCTCGGTGTTGACCAAACTCTGGACCTCACCCTCCAAGAGTATTGGGGTGATTGCCACACCTTACCCAATCTTTGGGTTAGAGTCTTAGTACAGTGAGGTGCACAGTGAGTCTTAGTACAGTGAGGTGAAGACAACATTCCCCCTAACCTTTGGCTTACAGGCTCAGCCCTCTCAGAGCAACGAGTTGACCACCTGGCCTTCTGTAATCCATGGGGGACAGGCACAACCCTCTCAGACCTTAACAGCCCTAATCCTTGAGGAATGTGCTCCACCCTCTCTGCTCCTTGGGGTGGCAAAACTTTCCTAGAATATTGGGTGGGAACATCTACCCTCTTCAACTGCTAGGGCAAACTCACCCTCTCTGTACACATAGGTGGGGCTCCTCTCTTGGCCCAAGGTGATGTCTTAATTCCAGATCTCAGCTTCCATGGTTTTCTTCTTAAAGCTGTTTCTCCTTCAATCTGTCCTTTTAGTCCAAGCTGACAGCGGTTTTTGTTCATACAGCACTCTCAAAATCATTGTTGGCTTAGCATGCAGGAAGCAGGGGTCCAAGCCAACAGACAATAAGACTTTCCACAAGTCTTTCCTAGATAACTGCATCTTCAATCCTGATTTACAAGTTCCAAGTTTAGTTAAGTTTTCAAATAGGGCATTATCATCTGGAAGCTCGATTTCCAGAGGCTTGGAATTTCTGGAATCAGTATCTGTTTTCTTTGTGCCCAAAAGTTCAGTCCTCTGCTTATTTCTCCTGACTAGCATTTTGCTCTAAGCGGTAAGGAGAAGCCAAGCCATATTCTCTGAGTTTAATTTGGAAAGTTCTTCAGCTAAATTCTCAGGTTTGCCATTTTCAAATTTGTCTTCCATATAACACCAGGAGTTAATCTTGCTAAGTTCTCTGCAACTTTAAAACAAGGATCACTTTTCCTCCAGTTTCCAATAATAGTTTCATCATTTACTTCTAAGGCATCATAAAAAGTCTCTTTAGCATCCACATTGCTATCAACAGTTTCTTCAAAGTGCTCTAGGACTTTTCCATCAAGCATTTGACCATTCCTCCAAAAAATACCCCTTACCCATCTATAAAACCATTCCAACATTTTGGTAATTGAAAAAGCACTTCCCCACTCCTTGGTACCAAATTCTGTATTAGTCAGCCAAAAGGGTGCTGATGCAAAATACCAATAATTGGTTGGTCTTTATAAAGGGTATTTATTTGGGGTAGAAGCTTACAGTTACCAGGCCATAAAGCATAAGTTTCTTCCTTCATCAAAGTCTGTTGCCATGTGTTGGAGCAAGACAGCTACCGACATTTGCCAGGGTTCAGGCTTCTTGGGTTCATCTCATCCTGGGGCTATGTTTCTCTCTGGCTCAGCTCCTCTGTTTCCTCCACAAGATCAGCTGTAGGCTATGAGGCTTTCTAGGCTTTGGCTAGCTGTGAACTGTCAGGTGAATGGCTCATCTCTTTTCCCGGGGTCTTAGCTCTTTCCTCATGAGAACTCCAACATCAAAAACTGCAAATCAAAACTACTCCAACTCTGTCCTTTGCCATGTCTTTTTATCTTTGAGACCCCACCCACTAAGGGGTGGGTCTCAACACTCTACTGATGTGGCCCAGTCGACACCCTAATCATAACTTAATCATGCCCAGATTAACAGACCAGTTTACAAGCATAATCCAATATCTATTTTTTGGAATTCATAACCATATCAAACTGTCAAACTGCTACAGTAGATTTGTCAAAAACCAGTTGGCCATAGCGGTAAGAGTTTATTTCTGGACTTTTAATTCTATTCCACTGAATAATGTGTCGATCTTTATGCCAATACCATGTTGTTTTGACCACTGTAGATTTGTTATATGTTTCAAAGTAAGGCAGTGAAATTTCTCCATGTCACTCTTCTTTTTTCAGATGCTTTAGCTATTCAGGTGCAATTTCCCTTCCAAATAAATTTGATAATTGCCTTTTCTATTTCTGTGGAGTGGGCTGTTGGAATTTTGATTGGTATTGCATTGAATCAATAAATCATTTTGGGTAAGATTGATATCTTCACAATATTTAGTCTTCCAATCCATGAACACAGAAATTCTTTCCATTTGTTCAGGACTTCTTTGATTTCTTTTAGCAGTGTTTTGTCATTTTCTGAATATAGGTCTTGTACTTCTTTGGTTAAACTTATTCCTACGTATCTGAATCTTCTTTGTTGCTATTGTGAATGGAAGTTTTCTCCTGATTTCCTCCACAGTTTGTTCAATATTAAAGTACAGAAACATTACTGATTTTTGCATGTTGATCTTTTATCCTGCCACTTTGCCTAATACATTTATTAGCTCAAGTAGCTTTGTAGAAGACATTTCAGAGTTTTCTAAATATAGGATCATATCATCTCTGAATAGTGAGTGTTTTACTTTCTCTTTTCCTATTTGGTTGCCTTTTTTATCTTCTCTAATTGATCAAGCTACTATTTCTAGCACAAAGTTGAATAACAGCAGTGACACTAGGCATTCTTGTCTTGTTCCCAATCTCAGAGGGAAAGCTTTCAACCTTTCCCCATTGAGTACAATATTGGCTGTGGGTTTTTCATGTATTCCCTTTTTCATATTGAGGCATTTTCCTTCTATTCCTATCTTTTGAAGTGTTTTTATCAAGAAAAGATGCTGGATTTTGTTGAATGCCTTTTCTGCATCCATCAAGATGATCACATGTTTTTTCCCTTTAATTTTTTAATGTGTTGTCTTACTTTAATTGATTTTATTGTGTTGAACCACCCTTGCATAGGAGGAATAAATCCCACTGGGCCATGGTGTATAATTCTCTTGATATGCTGTTGGATTCTTTTTGCAAGTATTTAGTGAGAATTTTTGCATCTCTGTTCATTAAATTAGACTGTAATTTTACTTTATTGTAGTATCTTTATCTGGCTTTGTTAGTAGGAGGATGTTGGCTTCCTAAATGTTTTGAGGAATTCTAGGAAGACAGCATTGAAGTAGATAGACATAGTTCAACTCTTTCACAAAAATCAATGGAGAAAGGGCAAAAACATACCCAAGGGAGCTGCTTAGGGGATCTGCAGAATAGGAAAGTGTTGCACATCATCCAGGAGGGACTGGGACAGAGAGACCAAGAGATCACAGGAAAACCATCAGTTACTCACCAGTGTGGCTGGGAACAGCACATATACCCAACCCTCAAGGCAAATAACCTCAGTAAAATTCTTGGCTCACTCCAGCCAACTGAGTGGAAAAGAACATTCCTTGAGAGGCAGAGGGGTCTGGGGGAGGGTGGAGGGTGGTTTCTTTCCAGTAGGTTTGGTCAGCTGAGCCCCCTTTGAATTTCAAAAAAGGCCCCAACCAGCACTGAAGTGACCCCAGGGAGAGGGGAGGGGGATCTGATCAGGCAAGCTGTTAGACCCAGTCACCCTGGGAGAGAGGAATTAGGTCAGTGAGGGGTCAGAGATAGGCACCAAACAATCCCAGGTCTAGAAAACTGTTAGAAGCCCAATTTGCCAGAGGGAATTGGGGTGGGAAGAGCCATATAAGCTTTCAGCAGCCTACTTAACCTGTAGAGTGGGAGTAGTTCAGTGGAGGAATTCTTGCCTTGAATGTACAAGGTCCCTGGTTTGATCCCTGGTACCTCATAAGAGAAGGGATCCACAGAGTGCTACACCAGGGGTTATCAGGCACCCAACCAGAACCTTATGACAGGGAATGTATAGATTGAGATTTTTTGTTGTTGTTGTTTAGTGGTTTTTTTAATCTGTTAAATTGGAATTTTTATCTGTTCTTTTTTTTTCCTTCTTTTTTCTTTATTGTGTTCACTAAATCCAGGTAGCTCACCTACAGAGGGAAGCCTGCAGGGTAACCAAGTGATAAGCAAAAGAAGCCTGAGAAGCTCCCTAAGGGCATAAGAGGGAAGGCTGTTTCTCCTGGGCTACTTTATTGTTGTTGTTTTGTTTCTTGTTTGTTTTCTTTTCCCCTTCTGTGATACCTTTTTTTTTTTTTTACTTATCTTTTCTACCTACTTTATTTCTTTTCTTTCATTCATTTATCCACCTTCTGTCTTCTGTTGCTTTTCTTTGATTCCACTTCTTCTTGTGGTCTTTATTTTTTCTTTTTCTCCCTTTTTTCCTTTTTTTTTTCCTTTCCTTTTCTTCTCTTCTCATTTTTCCAGCCTTTTAACTCATTCTATTTTATTTTTTTCTATTTTGCTTCTTGTTTCAATTTTCTATTCCAACTTTTTTATTCTTATTCTTTGTATTTTTTATGATTTTTTACACATATTATTTATTTATTTTCCTAGCTCTTGTATGGCTCCTCTTCTACATTTTTAAAATTGTAATTACTAATATGCTTTTTCTTTCCTTCTCTGTTTCTTTTTCTCTGGTCCTAATATATCCTATAGTAGAAAGAGAAACTAACCAACTGATTAAGCCCAACAAGTTAAATGGATGCCTAGACACCAGCAAAAAATTACAAGACATACTAAAAAACAGGAAAACATGGCCCAGTCCAATGAACAAACTAAAAAACAGGAGATGCAGAATGTGGAAAAACTAATCAATGATATCCAAACAAATGTCATGAATCAACTTGATGAAGTGAAGGAAGAGATAAAGGATATTAAGAAGACACTGGGGAATATACTAAAGAAATTATAAACATACATAAAAAGATAATGAATCTAACGATGATGAATGGCACAAGACAAGAAATAAAAAATATGCTGGAAGCACATAACAGCAGATTTGAACAGGCAGAGGAAAAAATCAGTGATGTCAAAGACAGTACATCTGAAATCAGACAGATAGTAGAACAGATAGATAAGAAGATAGAAAAAAATCCAGCAGGGACTTAGAGATTTGAATGAAAACATGAAATGCACAAATATATACATTACAGGCATACCAGAAGGAGAAGAGAAGGGAAAGGTGGCAGTAGGAGTCATTGGAGGAAATAATGGCCAAAAGTTTCCCAACTCTTTTGGGGGACATGAATGTACATGTCCAGGAAGTTCAAAGCACTCCAAATAGTAGAAATCCTTACAGGCTTACCCTGCAACATAAACTTATCAAAATGTCCAAGGCTCAAGACAAAGACAGAATACTGAAAGCAGCAAAAGAAAAGAGATCCATCACATAAAAGGGAAGTTCAATAATATTAAGTGTTTATTTCTCATCTGAAACCATGGAGGAAAGAAAATGCAGTGGTATGACATAATTAAGGAGCTACAAGGAAAAAGCTGTCAACCAAAAATTCTGTATCCAGCAGAGCTGGCATTCAAAAATGAAGGCAAGTTCAAAATACTCACAAACAAACAGAAATTAAGAGAGTTTGTCAGCAAGACACCTCCCCTTCAAGAAATAATAAAGGGAGTTCTGCAGGTTGAAAGGAAAAAACAAGAGAGAAAGGGCTGGAGGAGAGTGTAGGAAGGAGGATTATTGGTAAGAATAACTATAAAGATAAAAAGAGAGAAAAAAACAACATTTAATAAATAAAAAACTAAAGAAAATATGGCAAATGTAAATAATGCCTTGACAGTAATAACATTGAATATTAATGGAATAAACTCTCCAATCAACACGATTTGGCAGAATGGATAAGGAAATATGACCCATATATATATATATATGCTGCCTACAAGAAACTCACCTTGGACCAAGGGATGCAAGGAAGTTGCAAGTGAATGGTTGGAAAACAATGTTACATGCAAACAATAACCAAAAAAGGGCAGGAATAGCTAGACAAATATCTGACAAAATAGACTTTAAATGCAAAACTATTGTAAGAGACAAAGAAGGACACTAAATATTAATAAATGGGGAACTCTATCAAAAAGAAAGAACAATCATCATTTATGCACTTAATCAGGGTGCCTCCAAATACATGAGGCAATCATTGGAAAAACTAAGTGGAGAAATAGAGGCCTTTACAATTATAGTGGGTGACTTTAATGCACCATTATCACCATTAGACACAACATCTTTATAGAAGGTCAATAAAGAAATGATATTGAATAATAAGTTAGATGATCTAGCCTTAATAGACAAATACAGAACATTACACTCAGATACAGAGGGATATACATTTTACCCGAGCATATGTGGATTATTCCCTAGGATAGACCACATGTTAGTCCAAAAACAACTCTCAACAAATTCAGAAAGATTGAAATTATAGAAAGTAATTTCTCTGACCACAATGGAATGAAGTTGGAAATCAGTAAGGGGCAAAGATTAGGCACAAAGATATGGAAGTTAAACAACACACTCAAACAATCAGAGGTTCAAGGAGGAAATTGCAAAATAAAACAGTAACTACCTTGAAATGAATGAAAATTACAAGACAACATATCAAAACCTATGGGATGCAGCAAAAGCAGTGCTGAGAAAGATATTTATAGCCATGTAACTGTTGGCCAATTTGATGTAATTATGAATTCCAAAATATAATTGGATCATGTTTGTTAACTGATCTGTTAATCTGGGCATGATTAGGTTAGGATTAGGGCATTGAGCCCCACCCCTTGGTGGGTGGGGAATCAAATACAAAAGGCATGGCAAGAACAGTTTCGAGAAGCAGTTTTTGAGAAGCAGTTCTAATGATGGAGTTTTGATGTTGAAAGAAGGCCCCAAGAGAAGAAAAGTGAGCTGTTCGCCTGATAGTCTACACCTGACGTTGTGGAGGAACCAGAAGAGCTAAGCCCAGGGAGAAACGCAGCCCCAGGAAGAGAGGAACACAAAAAGCCTGAACCCTGGCAAACGTCAGCAGCTGCCTTGCTCCAACATGTGACAATGAACTTTGGTGAAAAGAAACTTACGCTTTATGGACTGGTATCTGTGGACTTCTACCCCAAATAAATACCCTTTATAAAGACCAACCCATTTTTGGTATTTTACATTAGCACCCCTTTGGCTGACTAATACAAGCCATAAAATCTGATATTAAAAAAGAAGAAAGAGCTAAAATCAAAGACCTAACTGCACATGTGGAGGTATTAGAGAAAGAACAACAAACTAACCTCAAAGGAAGTAGAAAGAAGGAAATAACAAAGATTAGAGCAGAGCTAAATGAAATTGAAAAGAAGAAAGCACTAGAAAAAATTAACAAAACCAAAAGCTGGTTCTTTGAGAAAATTAATAAAATTGAAAAACCCTTAGCTAGACTAACAAGGAAAAACAGAGAGAAGATGCAAATACATAAAATAAGTAAGAAGGAAGGGGATTTCACCAATGATTCCACAGAAATAAACAGTACCATAAGAGGACACTTTGAAAATTTGTATGCCAACAAGATGGATAACTTAGAGAAATGGACAATTTCTAGAAACACACAAGTAGCCTACACTGATTAAAGAAAAAATTGAGGAACTCAACAGACCAACCCCAAGTAATGAACTTGAAGTAATCATCAAAAGCCTCACAACCAAGAAAAGCTCAGGAGCAGATGGACTCTCAGGTGAATTCTACCAATCATTCCAGACAGAACTAACCTAATCCTGCTTGAACTCTTCCAAAAGATAGAAGTGGAGGGAACATTGCCTAACTCGTTCTACAATGCCAACCTCACCCTAATACCAAAGCCACATAAAGATGCTACAGACCAATCTTTCTAATGAACCTGGATGCTAAAATCCTCAAAAAAATGCTTGCTAATTGAATTCAACAACACATCAAATGAATTATACACCATGACCAAGTGGCTTTCGTTCCTGGTATGCAAGGATGGTTCAACATAAGAAAATCAATATGATGTACCACATTAACCAATCAAAAGAAAAAAATCACATGATCATCTCTATTGATGCAGAAAAGCATTCAACAAAATGCAGCACCTTTTCTTGATAAAAACATGTCAAATGATAGGAATTGAAGGAAACTTTCTCAACCTGAAAAAGGGTATATAGAAAACCCCACAGCTATCATCATATTCAATAGTAAAATACCAAAAGCTTTCCCTCTAAAATCTGGAACAAGACAAAGATTCCCACCATCACCATTCTTTTTTTTTTTTTTTTTTAAAGATTTTATTTATTTATTCATTTATCCCCCCCCTTGCTGCTTGTGCTCGCTGGGTCAGCTAACCACGCCGTGCGGGCGGGCTTGCCTTCACCAGGAGGCCCTGGGAACCGAACCCGGGGCCTCCCATATGGTAAACGGGAGCCCTACTGATTGAGCCACAGCCACTTCCCTCACCATTCTTATTTAACATTGTGTTAGAAGTACTTGCTCAAGCACTTAGGGGGAAAAAAGATATAAAAGGTGTCCAAATTGGAAAAGAAGTAAAAATTCATTATTTGCAAATGACATGATCCTATACAAAGAGAGCCCTGAGAAATCTACAAAAAAGCTTCTAGAGATAATAAATGTATTCAATAAAGTGGCAGGATATTAGACCAACATGCAAAAATGAATAGCATTTCTGTATACCAATAATGAGTAATCTGAAGAGGAAATCAAGAAAAAAATTCCATTTACAATAGCAACCAAAAGAATCAAAAACCTTGGAATAAACTTAACTAAAGATGTAAAGGACTTATACACAGAAAACTATACAACATTGTTAAAGGAAATCAAAGACCTAAGTAAAAGGAATAATATTCCCTGAAGACAAAGCTTAATTAAGATGTTTGTCATACCACAATTGATCTACAGATTTAATACAATTCAAATAAAAATTACAACAGCATTTTTTTTTGCTGAATTGGATAAGTTAATTATGAAATTTATTTGGGGAGCAGGGCATGTGGGAATCCCTATGTTTTTGTGTAGCATTTGTGGTAATCTGAGCATTTAAAAAAAATTTTTTTGGTGTTAAAAAATATAAAATAAAATAGTAAATGGAAAAATAAAAAAATAATTAATTAATTAATTAATTAATTATAAAAGCCGAGACCATACAGATCTTGGAAGATAATGTAGGGAAGCATCTATAAAATCTTATATTAGGAAATGGTCATGAACTTTACACCCAAAACATAAACAACAAAAGAAGAAATAGGAAAATGGGACCTCCTCAAAATTAAAAAACTTTTGCACCTCCAAGGAGTTTGCCAAGAAAGTGAAAAGGCAGACTACCCCATGGGAAAAAAATTTTGGCAACCATATATCTGATAAGGGCCTAATATCCAGCATATATAAAGAAATCCTAAACCTCCAGGGGAAAAAAAAAGACAAGCAACCCATTTAAAACATGAGCAAGTGATTTGAATAGACACTTCTGCAAAGAAGAAATATAAGTGGCTAAAAAATACATGAAAATATGCTCAACATCACTAGCTATTAGGGAAATGCAAATCAAAACTACATTGAGATATCATCTTACACCCATTAGACTAGTGGCTATTAAAAAAATAGAGGATGGCAAATGTTGGAGAGGATGTGGAGGAAAGGGAACACAATGCAGAATGGTGCAGCCATTGTGGAGGACAGTTTGGCGGTTCCTCAGGAAACTAAGTATAAAGCTGCTATATGATCCAGCAATCCCACTGCTGGGTATGTACCCAGAAAATTGAAAGCAAGGACATGAACAGTTATATGCACACCAATATTCACAGCAGCATTATTCACTATTGCCAAAAGTTGGAATCAACCCAAATGTCCATCATCAGATGAATGGATAAGCAAACTGGTATAATCATACAATGGAATCTTTGCTGTAAGAAGAAATGCAGTATTAAAACATGGGATAACATGGATGAACCTTGAAGACCTTATGTTAAGTGAAGTAAGCCAGGCACAGAAGGATAAATATTACATGACCTCACTGATATGACTTAAGGAAATTGACCAGACTCACAGAGCTAGAGTCCAGAAGATAGGTTATCAGGAGACAGAAATGGAGTAGAGGATGGTGAGCTGATGCCCACATGGGTAAAATCTATGATAACGTGGAAGGGTTTGTTTCAGCAGTGGATGGGCTTGACAGTGGTGCAGTGATGTGATTGGGTTCAGTGGTGCTGACTGTGAGGGTGAGTCAGGTGAGGGGTTGGGTTGGGCTATTCATGGAACTGGAGGAAGTGTTGGGGGAAGTAAGTGAACTCTGGGGATTTGCAGGTCTGCGGTTAAAATTACAATGTTGGTGATGTTCTTTTGGCAAATATGGCAGGGAAGGGTTAATGGTGTAGGGCATCTGGTGTGGGGGGATATATGCGATAGGATGCACCTGGAGCATGCCACTATGGAATATGAAAGTGTTAACCTTGTCATAGTATGTTATCTCAGTGGGTGGAGACCCACACAATCAACAAGAAAATATTAAACTCCTATCCTGGGTAGTCCTGCTATGCTCTCAATTAGAAGAACAAAAATCCCTTGAGAACATATGTGGTGCCAAAAAAAAAAAAAACCTCACCAATATGTCAAGCCCTCAATAGTATTTCAAGTAACTATGAATGTTATTCTTCAAAAGATGAAACTTAGTGGTTACCAATAGGTTCTAAGGGGAGGGGAAGGGAAGACAAGAATAGATGGAACATAGCACATTTTAGGGCATTGGAATTGTTCTGCATGACCTTACAGTGATGGATATAGGTCACTTTAAATTTTACCAAAACCAAAAAAGTGTACAGTCCAAAATGTAAACCATTTCCCATGGTTAGTAGCAATGTTTCAATATTTGTATATGAATTTTAACAAATGTACCACCCACATGTAAAATGTTATTAACAGTGAGGAGTGGAAATGGGGGAGAACATTGGCTATATGGGAAACCCCTATATTTTCTATGTGACTTTTCTGTAACCTAAAGCTTGTTTGAAGATAAAATGAAAAAAATAAGACACTGGGAGAATATACAGAAGAAAATGTTACTGTATTTAGAAGGCAATAGATCTTACAGTGATGAAAGGCACAATGTATAAAAAAAATTTTATATTATTGCAAACTTTTTATTTTTAAAACTATTGTTTTTATTTTATTTTCTTAGTAATTTTATTTGGTTATTGTGTTGGCTTCATTTTTGGAGAGGTTTTGATCACAACTGTGTCAGGGGAGGAGCACTAGTGTGAGGTGTCAGTGATGGGGGGTGTATGTGGAGGGGTGCATGAGGGGCATGCCTCTAAGGCAAATGAATATGTTCAAGTGTTCATGGGGTTTGTCTCGGTAGGTTGAGTCCTACACAATAACAAAAAAAATATTAAAATCCCACCCTGGGGAGTTCTGGTATATTCTCTAAAAGAATGGCAAGAATTCCCTGAGTACATGGGCTGTGCTTAGTGAAGGAAATCAGACCATTATGCCAGACCCTTGATATTGATGATTGTACTTATGAACCTTTTCTTGTGAAATTGAAACTTAACCTAGTATTAGATATTGCCTAAGAGTTACCTCCTGAAAGACTCATTTCACACATGTGACCTCTCTCTAAGTCAAACTCTGCATGTAAAGGCAATACATCCTCTGCCTTCCGGCATGGGACATGACTCCCAGGGATGAGTCTCCCTGGCACCCAGGGATTATTACCAAGAACCAACTAGCAATGTTTCTGAAAAAAATACCTTAACCCAAAGAGGAAAATATTAAATACAAATACGTTTTTATGGTTAAGAGATTTCCAAGTGAGTCAGGAGGTCATTCCAGAGGTTATGCTTATGCAAGTCTCAGCAGGATCTCATTGACTGCCACAGTAAACAGTGCCTCAGGGGTCCTCAGGACTCTAGAGATATCCAGACACAACAAGTAGGGCAGACAAGCTCAGGAATTCAGCACCTTGTCATTGGGGCTTATTTTGGAATTTATGCTCCCCATTGTAACAGAGTTAGACTCATTTATAGTTTCCCTACACATGGCTCTTCTGCCCCTTTATTTCAATCTATATTTAGAAGTATACTTGTTAAATATATGTCCCAGCGACTTAAATCTTTGCTCCAATCATGTTCCAGTTGAGCCCTGAATCTCAGCAGAGTTGCAACACCTACTCTCCAGTTCAATGGATTCACCCAAGACAACCAACAAGGAGATGGTGATGGACAATGCCAATCCCAAGGGACAGAGTCTCTGCAACCTCAAGCAAGATATTTCCATCCACCTGCCCCATGGGATGTAAGCCCCTTCTCAATTAGAAACAGAGTGGACTTCACCATCCCCAAATCCTCAAGATCAGGAAATGAACAATGGACTAATGTAGACTTATTATTAGTCTATAATAGACTTACTATTATTCTAGCAATGGAAGAACTTTTATCATGGATATAAGGGCAGTGGGTACTAGAGGTTCTGAGGGGCAGGAGTGGGAAGAATAGGTGTAATATGGGAGCATTTATGGGACATTGGAGTTGTCCTGCCTGACATTGCAATGACAGATACATGCCAGTATATATTTTGTCATACATACAAAATGTGTGGGACACAGTGTAAACTGTAATATAAACTATAGCGCATGGTTAGTAGCAATGCTTTAACATGTGTTCATCAGTTATAATGAATGTACTACACTAATGAAGGATATTGCTAATGTAGGAAAGTGTGGGAGGGGGGGGTTTAGGGCATATGGGAATCCCCTATATTTTTATGTAACATTTATGTAATCTAAAGCTTATTTAAATTTTTTAATTAAAAAAAATAAGAAACTAAAAAAGGAAATAATCCCTTAAAAGATGGGCCATCGATATGCTGTCCATAAACAACTCATCTCAGATGTAAGGACACAACCAGGTTGAAAGTGGAAGATTGGAAAAAAATATTCCACACAAATAGTAGCCACAAAAGAGCTGGAGTAGCAATGTTAATATTAGACAAAATAGATTTTAAATACAAAACTATTATAAAGTATGAAGAAGATCATTATATATTAATAAAATGGGCAATTCACCAAAAACAAATAACTATAATAAATATTTATGCAACTAACTTGGGTGCCCCAAGATAAATGAGACACACACTAGCAAAGCTGAAGGGAGAAATAGATGTCTCCACAATAAAAGTTGGAGTCTTCAATAAATCACTCTCAGTATTGGAAAGAAATTCTGGGCAGAGGATAAATAAGAATCATTCTCTCTAACACTTGCAGTTTTCTGACTTTTTAATAGTGGCCATTAAAGTTGTGAAGAGATATCTCACTGTAGTTTTGATTTGCATTTCCCTAGTGATATTGAACATTTTTACATGTGTGGTTTTTTTTTTTTTTTTTTTTTTGCCAATTGTATTTCTTCCTTGGGAAATTGTCTATTCAATTCTTTTGCCCATTTTTAAATCTGTTGTTTGTCTTTTTATTGTTGAGTTGTGGTATCTCTTTATATATCATGGGTATTAACTCATTATCGGATATGGGATTTCCAAATAACTTCTCCCATTGAATCAGATATCTTTTCACCCTTTTGACAAAGTCATTTGAAGTGCAAAAGTGTTTAATTTTGAGAAGATTCCATTTATCTATTTTTTTCTTTCATTGCTCATGTTTTGGGAGTCAGATTTAAGAAAGTACTGCCCCCTTAAGAGTTCTCCACGGGAGAGAGGATTGTGGGAACGTGGTCTACAGGTTAAACATATAAATCTTAGCTATCACTAAAGCAATTTTTAAAAAGCCAGAGGCTGCTGTGGGAACCAGCTTTGGGGCACAGCATACCAGGACACTGCTTACCAACTCCCAGAAGAGCAAGGGTCAGAGACACGAAGAAGCCAAAACAAGTAATCATAAGTTATTAAACCTCCCGGCTTCCAGGAAGGGCCCCTCTCCCCGACCCCCAAGATATTAAGCGAGGGTAAAACTCCTGGTGAATTGTATCTAACTGAGAGTAGAGCAGACACCTACCTCCATGGGAAGTGCTCTGAGTCATCTAGGAGGGTACTGGACAGATAGGGAAGTCAGGAATAATCGGGGGTTTGCTTACCTCAGTGACTGGAAGGGGCATATATACCCGGCCTCAGGACAGACAGACTAGGTGGAGTCCCAGGCCCTGATTCAAACAGGTGTGTGACAGCAGATTACCTGCGAGGAAGAGGGGTCGGGGAGAGCAGAGAGCGATTTTTTTTGCAGTGAGTTTAGCCAGCTGGGCCCCCCTTGAATATTAGAAGGGACCCGGACTGGACAGGGAGAGGAGAGGGAGATCATCACAGGCTGGTGGTCATGCCCAGCCACCTAGGTAATGAGACAAATTATATCAGAGAGGAGGCAGAGACAGGTGGCGATCAGCACTACTCCAGCTGACTGCAAGGAAACTAACCTGCACTAAGGAAAAGGGGCTGATAGCCTACTGAAACACTAATTAGCCTAAGGAGGAAGATTAGCTTAGTGGGAGAATTCCTGCCTATAAGGTCCCTGGTTCAATTCCTGGCTATTCCTTGAGAAGAGATCCACCAGGTTATAAGGCAGCCAACTGGAACTTTATGACAGGGAACATACAGACATTTTCTTTGTATTAGCTTTAATTGGATCCCTTATTTGAAGAAAAAAAAAAGTTCATTTTCTTTTAGTTCCCTTACTTTACTCACTAAAACCCAGTTCAAAACCTGCAGAGGGCGGGACGCAGAGTGAGTGATTGAGGAACACCAGTAGCCTGAGAAGATCCTTAGGGGTCTAAGAAAGAAGGCTGTTTATCAGTGTTTATTATTATTATTTTCTTCTGTCTCCTTTTAAAAAAAATAATTTAAAAAAACCTAGTTGCTGCTGTCTTGGTTCTTGCTTGTTTGTATCCCCTCCCTTTCTTTCTCTGCTTGTCTACTTTTCCTTTTTCTTTCTTTTATTCTTTTGGTTACTGATCTATTCTACCTATGCTACCTCTCTTCACTCCTTCATCTTTATACCTTTTGTTTCCCATAGTTGTTCTTTCATTACCTCCTTTATCTGGTCTCCAATTTTTCTTGTTTGTATTTATCCCTCTTTCCCTTTTTCTCTGTGATACTCTCTTTTTCACTTTTTTCTTTCTCTCTTCTCTATTTTCTTTTCCTCTCTTCTTACCATTCTAGCATTTTAATTCATTCTATATATTTATTTCTCTACTCTGTTTCTTGTTTCATTGTTTCAATTCTACTTACCTAATATTATTCCTCTGTGCTTCTTACTTGTGTTAATTTTTCAATTTCCTAGGTCTTGTATGTTTACTCTCCTGCCTTTTACTAATACCATTACTATTATTCCTTTTGTCTTCCTATCTATTTCCCTTTATCTGGTCCCAATTTTTTTTTTCTTTCAAAGGAACACAGGCACATCTCTCTCACAAAAAAAAACAACTGAGTGGGGCAAGACTTGCCCAAGTAAGCTGTTTGGGGAACCCACAGAGTAGGAGTAGCAGACCTCACAGAGTAGGAGGCCTCAAGACATTGATCTGGAGATAAATTCCTTAAGGTGCTGCTGCCTTGATTCTTGGTTACTGTGTTTCCTCTTCCTTGATTTCCTCTTTTCTGTATATACAGATTTTGTATACCAAGGCCATCTCTTTTCCTTCCTTTATCAGTCTATCTTCTGCTTTCTGTTGTTGTTCTTATATTCCATCTCTCTTTGTTTAGTCCCCAATTTTTCTGGCTTTTATTTTACCTCATCTATCTTGTTCTCTTTCTTTTACTAATCTTATTTCTTTTTGTCTTTTCTTTTCTCTTTCCCTCTCTTCTCATCATACTGGCCTTTTAATTCAGTATATATTTTTTTCTTTATTTGGTTTCCCATTTCATTGTTGGTACCATACTTTTCTATGACTATTTCTCTACAATGCTTACATAAGTTAAATATTCATTTTCTAAGGTCTAAAACAGTTCCTCTTCTAACAATTACATTTATTATTACTATTACCCTTTTACTTTCCTTGCCTCTTTCACTTTCTCTGGCCATAAATTTTTCCTCCAAGGGAACATAGAAAACAGCAACAAAATAGACTAAGAAGAGCAAAGTGTCAAAGAGAAAACTAACACAAAAAAAAACCGTAATTAAATAAAACCATAGAGTAAAGAAGGAAGCTAATCAACTGAATAAACCCATCAAGATAAAAGGATGACCAGAGGGCAACAAAAAATTACAAACCATACTAAGAAACAGGAACACATGGCTCAGTCCAATGAACAAACTAAAAACCAGGAAGAGGTGCAGAACATTGAACAACTAATCAGAGCTGTCCGAACAAATATCATGGACCAACTTACTGAAGTGAAGGAAGAGATTAGGGATATTAAGAAGACACTTGGAGAACATGCTGAAGAAATTGTAAACATACATAAAGAGATAACAGATATGATGGTGATGAATGGCACAATCCAAGAAATCAAAAAGACACTGGAAGCACAAAATAACAGATTTGAAGAGGCAAAGGAAAGAATTAGTGATGTGGAAGACAGTACATCTGAAATCATCTGAAATCAAACAGATAGTAGAAAACAGATAGATAAAAAGATAGAAAAAATCCAGCAGGGACTTAGGATTTAACTGACAACACAAAACGCACCATCATATGCATTATAGGCATCCCAGAAGGAGAATAGAAGGGAAAAGGGACAGAAGGAGTGTTGAAGGAAATAGTGACTGAAAACTTCCCAACCCTATTGAGGGAGATGGCTGTACATGCCCAGGAAGCACAGCACACCACAAACAGTATAAAACCCAGCAGGCCTACTCCAAGACATATACTTGTCAAAATGCCCAGTGTTCCAGCCAAAGAGAAAATACTCAAGGCAACAAGAGAAAAGAGAACCATCACATACAAGGGAAACACAATAAGATTAAGTGCAGGTTTCTCATCTGAAACCATGGAAGCAAGAAGACAGTCATATAACATAGTCAAGGAAAAAGAAAAAAAGCTTCCAGCCATGAATTCTCTATCCAGCAAAGCTGGCATTCAAAAATGATGAAAAGTTTAAAATATTCCCATATAAACAGAAATTAAGGGTGTATGCCAATAAGAAACCTGCACTTCAAGAAATACTAAAGGAATTTCTACAGGTTGAAAGGAAAAAACAGAAGAGAGAGAGTTGGAGGAGAGTGTAAGAACAACTAAAAAGACAAAAAGAGAAATAAAAACAAAATATGACATACATAAACCCAAAGAAAATATGGCTAATGTAAATAATTCCTTGAGAGTAACAACACTGAATATTAGTGGATTAAACTCACCAGTCAAGAGACACAGATTTGCAGAATGGATTAGGAAATATGACCCATCTATATGTTGGCTACAAGAAACCCCCCTTAGACTGAAGTGAATGGCTGGAAAACAATCATACAAGCAAACAATAACCCAAAAAAGGTGGGAATAGCTATATTAATATAGGACAAAATAGACTTTAAATGCAAAACTATGGTAAGAGACAAAGATGGACACTATATATTAGTTAAAAGGGTAATATTCCAAGAAGAAAGAACAATCATACACATCCACACACCTAACAGGGGTGCTGCAAAATACATTATGCAAACACTGGGAAAACTATGTAGAGAAATCGAGCCCTCTGCCATTATAGTGGGGGACTTTAATACACCATTATCACCATTAGACACAACATCTCAACAAAGAATCAATAAAGAAACAAAGACTTTGGTTAACACAATAGAGGATCTGGACTTAATAGACATATACAGAACACTACACCCAAATACAGTGGGATTTACATTCTTCTCGAGTGCACATGGATCATAATCCAAGATAGACCACAGTCTAGGCCACAGAAAAAATCTCAATGAATTTGGAAAGATTGAGATTATACAAAATAATTTCTTGGACCACAATGGAATGAAATTGGAAATCAGTAAGGGCCAGAGAACCAGATTAGACACAAAGAAATGGAAGTTAAACAACACACTTTTAGACAAATAGTGGGTCAAGGAAGAAATCTCAAAAGAAATCAGTAACTACCTTGAAACAAATGAAAATGACAAAACAACATATCAAAACCTATGAGATGTAGCAAAAGCTGTACTGAGAGGGAAATTCATATCCATAAATGCATATATCAAGAAAGAAGAAAGAGCTAAAACCGAAGACCTAACGCTACACCTGGAGGAATTGGAAAACAACAACAAACTATCCCCAAAGGAAGTAGAAAGGAGGAAATAACAAAGGTTAGAGCAGAATTAAACAAAATAGAAAATAAGAAAGCACTAGAAAAAATAAACAAAAACAAAAGCTGGTCCTTCAAGATCAATAAAATTGACAAAACCTTAGCTAGACTAACAAAGAAAAAAAGAGAGCAGATGCAAATACACAAAATAAGAAATGGGGAAGGGGATATCACCATTGACCCCATGGAAATAAAGAGTATCATCAGAGGATGCTTTGAAAAATTACATGCCAACAGGAATAATAATTTAGAGGAAATGGACAAATTTCTAGAAACTCACAATTAGCCTACATGGATGGAAAAAAATTGATGAAATCAACAGTCCAATTACAAGCAAAGAGATAGAATCAGTCATCAAAAACCTCGCAACTAAGAAGAGTCCAGGAGCAGACAGCTTCATAGGTGGATGATACCAAACATTTGAGAAAGAACTAATGCCAATCCTGCTTAAACTCTTCCAAAAAAAAAATAGAAGTAGAAGAAAGATTGCCTAACTCATTCTATGATGCCAATATTACCCTAATACCAAAGCCAAACAAAGACACCACAAGAAAGGAAAATTACAGACCAATTTCTCTAATGAACCTAGATGCTAAAATCCTCAACAAAATAATTGCTAATCGCATTCAACAACATATCCAATGAATTATACACCATGACCAAGTGGGTTTCATCCCAGGTATGCAAGGATGGTTTAACATAAGAAAATCAAACAATATAATACACCACATAAACAGATTGAAAGAAAAACATCACATGGTCATCTCTATAGAGGCAGAAAAAGCATTTGACAAAATACAGCATTCTTTCCTGATAAAAACACTGCAAAAGATAGGAATAGAAGGAAACTTACTGAACATGATAAAGGGTATATAAGAAAAACCCACAGCTAACATCATCTTCAATGGTGAAATCCTAAAAGCTTTCCCTCTAAGATTGGGAGCAAGACAAGGATGCCCACTATCACTGCTGCTATTTAACATTGTCTTAGAAGTACTTGCTCAAGCACTGAGGCAAAAAAAAAAGACATAAAAGGCATCCAAATTGAAAAGGAAGAAATAAAAATTTCACTATTTGCAGACGACGTGATCCTATACATAGAAGGCCTTGAGAGAATTATCCTGAGTGACATTGCAATGACATATATGGGCCATTTTATATCATCATATAACATGCAGAACTGTGTGGGAGAGAGTGTGGTCTACAATGTGAACTCTGGTCCATACTTAGTGGCACAGCCCCAAGATGTGTACATCTATCGCAGGTGATGTGCCACTCTAATGAAGGATGTTTATGTGGGAGGAGTGGGAGGTTGGACACATGGGCATCCCTACAATTTTTGTGTAGCATTTATGTATTCTAAGTATCTTTTCAAAAATTTAAAAAAATTAAAAAAGAAAGCCCTGAGAAATCTACAAGAAAGTTTTAGAAGTTATAAATGAGTTGAGTAAAGTCGCGGGTTATAAGATCAATGCTCAAAAATCAATAGCATTTCTGTACACCAATAATGAGCAATCTGAGGAGGAAATCTAGAAAAAAAATACCATTTACAATAGTAACCAAAAGAATCAAATACCTAGGAATAAATTTAACTAAAGATGTAAAGGACTCTTATACAGAAATCTACAAAACACTGTTAAAGAAAATCAGAGAAGACTTAAATAAATGGAAGAATATTCCCTGTTCATGGATAGGAAGACTAAACATTGTTAAGATGTCTATCGTACCCAAACTAATCTACAAATTTAATGCAATCCCAAAAAAAATCAACAAAGCATTTTTTAACGAATTTGAAAAACTAACTACAAAATTTATTTGGAAGGGTAAGAGGCCCCAATTTGCCAAGGACATATTGAAAAAGAAAAATGAAATTGGAGGAATCACACTACCTGACTTTAAAACATACTACAAAGGTACAGTGGTCAAAACTGCATGTTATTGGCACAAGGATAGACATACGGACAAATGGAACCAAATTGAGAGTTCTGATATAGATCCTTGCATATACAGTCATCTGATATTCAACAAGGCCACCAAGCCCACTCACTTGGGAGAGAATCACCTCTTCAACAAATGGTGCTTGGAGAACTGGATATCCATATCCAAAAGAATGAGAGAGGAGCACCATCTCACACCTTACACAAAAATCAACTCACAAAAAAAAAAATCAACTCATGATGGATCAAAGATCTAAATATAAGAACCAAGACCATAAAGACCTTGGAAAATAATGTAGGGAAGCATCTACAGGACCTTGTAATAGGAAATGGTTTCCTGAACTTCACATCCAAAGCACGAGCAGCAAAAGAAAAAATAGATAAATAGGAACTCCTCAAAATTAAAAACTTCTGCACCCCAAAGGATGTTATTAAGAAGATAAAAAGGCAGCCTACCCAATGGGAGAAAATATTTGGTATCCATTTATCAGATAGGAGCCTAATATCCTGCATATATAAAGAAATCTTACACCTCGAAAATAAAAAGACAAATAACCCATTTTTTAAAAGTGGACAAGTGACCTGAAAAGACACTTCTCCAAGGAAGAAGTACAAATGGCTAAAAAGCACATGACAATATGCTCAAAAACACTAGCTATCAGGGAAATACAAATCAAAACTACAATGAGATACCATCTTACACCCATTAAAATGGCAGCTATTAAAAAAACAATGTGCTATAAGTGTTAGAGAGGATGTGGAGGAATGGAAATCCTCATCCATTGCTGGTGGGATTGTAGAATGGTCCAGCCATTGTGGAGGACAGTTTTCTGGTTTCTCAAAAAACTAACTATAGAACTTCCATATGATCCAGCAACTCCACTACTGTGTATATACCCAGAAGAATTGAAAGCAAAGACACGAACAGATATATGCACATTAATGTTCACAGCAGCATTATTCACTATTGCCAAAAGTTGCAATCAACCCAGGTGCCCAACAACAGATGAAAGGATAAAAAATTATGGTACATACCTACAATGGAATATTACTCAGCTGTAAGAAGGAATAAAGTGTTAACACATGGGATAACATGGATGAATCTTGAGTACCTTATGTTGAGTGAAGCAAGTCAGGCTTTGAAGAATGAACAGTACATGACCTCACTGATATGAATTAAGGAAATTGAGCAGACTCAAAGAGCTATTGTCTGGAAGATAGGTTTACAAGAAATAGAAAGAGAGGAGAAGGATGTGAGCCATCACCTCAGTGAAGTTGCAGCACCTAATCTACAGCTCACTGGACTCACCTCGGACAACTGGCAGGGAGACGATGATGGACAGCAGCCATCCCAGGGAACAGAGAGAGTCTGAAGCTGCAGGCAAAATAGTCCCACCCATCTTCCCCATGTGATATAAGCCCCTTCTCAATTGGAGGTGTAGTGGGCATCACCATTCCAAAATCTTCGGGATTGGGGAAAGAACTATGGACTAGAGTGGACTTATTCTACTATAGACATATTGTGATTCTAGCAATGGAAGAAATTACAACATTGATGTGGAACCAGTGGCCACTGAAGGCTCTGTGGGCAGGGAGAGGGAAAAACAGTTGTAATACGGGGGCTTTTTCGGGACTTGGGAATCATCCTGAGTGATATTGCAATGACAGATATAGGCCATTTTATATCATCACACAGCATGCAGCACTGGGTGGAGAGAGGGTAGACACAATCTGAACAATGGTCCATGCTTAATGGCAAAGCCCCAGGATGCATTCATCAGTTGCAATAAATGTGCCACACTAATGAAAGATGTTCATGTGGGAGGTTGGGGGAGGTGTGGGGTGTGGGGCATATGGGAATCCCTATATCTTTTGTATAACATTTATGTAACCTAAGTATCTTTTTAAAAATAATAATAAAAAGAAAGAAAGGAAAAAAAGAAAGTACTGCCTACTACAAGAACTTAAAAGATGTTTTCCTACATTTTTTTCTTCTAGTTTTATGGTCTTGGCTTTTATATTTAGGTCCTTGATCTATTTTGAGTTAATTTTTGTATAATTTGTAATATAGAATGAGTTTGGAGATATAGAAATGCTTATTTCACTGTTCATGGGAAGGTTGGCCATGATCAGACTGGAAGCTGTGAAGGAGAAATGCTGAGCCTTTCAAACTGGAAATTTGTGGAATTTATTTTCATAGATATATGTTAAGGTGTTACAAGCTGAAATCACTCCACTGAGAAGAGCATTCAGCTGAAGACCTCAAAGTTCATGGCCTGATTTCCAGTTTCCTTCTGTCTTTACACTTAACTGAAAAGAATTGGAACTTCCTAGCTGATCTTACAGAAGTAGTCTAACATAAGACAGCTATGTCCTCTATTGCAAAGGGATTTTCCAGACCTTTGATTGATGTGATCCTTGGGCCAGAAGAGTTGGCGTCACCTGAGAGCTTGTTAGAAATTCAGTATCTGAGCTCCACTCCAGATATACTGAATTAGAACCAACATTTTAACAAGATTCCCATGAGATTCCTTTGCACTGTAAAGTTTGAGAAACACTGAAACAAATGCTATGATGTGGATTAGAAGGTTTACATTATAAATATATGGTTGCATTTTTTTCCAATTTCCTATTCTAATGTAGAGAAATAATTTTAATATGTTTCTATTGCTGAAAAATTTGTGTTCTGGGAAGCGGCTGTGGCTCAATCAGTGGGGCTCCCGTTTACCATATGGGAGGCCCCGGGTTCGGTTCCCAGGGCCTCCTGGTGAAGGCAAGCCCGCCCGCATGGCGTGGTTGGCTGACCCAGTGAGCACGAGCAGCAAGGGGGGGATAAATGAATAAATAAATAAATTAAAAAAAAAAAAAATTTGTGTTCTAATCATTGACTCTGTCTCCCCCTCGTGGTAATATGGTATATGTTAATTTTTTTTTTTGAGTTAATATACATGATTATATTTGATATGGTGTTCTTTTTAGCAAAATTTTTGCAGTAATGCAGCCAAGACTATGTTACCGTCTAATGTGAATTCAGAAAGTTTTATCTTTGTTTATGCTCTGCAACATTTAAAATAATAGGATAGAATCTTGCAATCATTTTAAGAACTCCAAGCTGCCTCTCCTTCACCAGCTACCAACTCTTCACAAACTCTTGTATTAACCTAACCCTTTGTGTTCTAGATTTTGAAGATCCAAAGATCCTAGGCACCTCAATGAAAGTGTGGTCTGAAGGATTGGGAAGCAATACAGAGATTCCCAGTTCCCTGAATATAAACAATGTCAGACTCTCTTCTTCCTGTGAAATGAGGGGAAAAGATAAATAGAACTTCATCAAAATTAAAAATTATTGTGCATCAAAGGACATTATCAAGAAAATGAAAAGACACCGTGGAGAATGGGAGAAAATATTTGCAAATAATATATCTGATAAGGATCTAGTATCCAAGGAGGTCTACTTCTGTTACTTAAAGGAAAAGAAGATAAGGTGCAAAAGTCAAGAACTTAGTGAGAGAAAGTCATAAAAACTATGGGATGAAGATTTCAAAGAATATATGGCAATAAAAACAAATAACATCAGACTGGAGAACTTCTTTGAAAGCAGGAAGAATGGCCCAGGAATAGTGATTCTTTTTAAGGTACCCTGTAGACCAATTCTGGAAATTAAACCATGTTTTATTTTGAGATTGTATCTTTCAACAAGCTCATCTTTTGTTTAACTTTCTCCAGGGAGAAATTAAAGATTAAGGAGTTGCTGAGAGGAAAGGAGATGTGGCAGTGTATGTGAGACTTTTTGTGAAAGCATAAGAGGTGGGTTCACAGGAAGGTGGAAGCAGACACTTTATCCTGACTCAAAGATGGTGCTTAATTTTTTTCAAAGACATATTTAATTGGAGAAAAAAATTGTATTTAATCATTTATTGTCTAATTCAGGAATGGTTCCTTCATATTCAACTAAGATGGGAGACTTAGATCAATTCCCAGTATATAGCTAAATCTCTCTATGCATGTCAACCAATAGAGGTCAACCATGATTATGTAAAAGACACAATGTAATGATCAAAGAAAATCACATGTGTAAATTAAAATTTCAGAACAATATATTAAAACTCTTGACATGAAAACCATGTCAAGTTTTGCTCTGTCAATTTTTTGAAAATGGCACCCAACCAGTTACAATCTTTTCTCTGGTCCTAGAAGCATTAAAAATGTACTGTATATGCTTGCAGGTTTCCTAAATAAAGTATATTGGGTATATTTTCGAGGGATAAATGGTTACTTCATCAAAAATCATATATATTCCCAGTAGGTTCCGTGTAATATTTTAGGTAATCTAAGCACCTCTTAAAATATATGTATATATATATATATATATATATATATATAACATTTTTGTAAGCAAATACACATATATGCATATATATTTACATATCATTTTGCAAATGTTTGTATGTATTGTGAGAATTTTGATTTTTACCCATAATAAAAAAATAAATAAATAAATAAATAAATAAAAAATCATATATATGATATATATCATATATTTGGAACTCCCCCTACTACTTCCCTATGAATAGATATTTCAATAATGCTGTGGACAGAATCTGAATATTATCACACAAAATTCATAAGCGATTTTCACATCATTCAGTATGCCTTGAACAAACAGACAAAGCAAACAAAAAACAGCTTGTGAATATCTTCTGGTAGTCTAATTGGTATCTGATTTTCTACAGGAGCAATTTAAAGGATAATTACTCAATGACTCTGAAAACATTCAGAATTGTGCTTTCACACCACCAAACAACCTAGATAATTTCCACTCATCCTCTCAGCACTTTCTCTTACACAGACACATGTACACACACACACACACACACGTACACATACACACCTCTGGACCAGAGCTTGCAGAGAAGCGGGCTGTACTTCTTCATGTCAGTTTCAGTAAAACCTTAGCAATTTCCTCTCATCCAATTTTTTTCAGTGTCATGAGTCTACTGAGAGAAATTTTGCCAAACCAATCAGGTCCTCACAATTTCAAAAGAGACTCAATGATATGTTCACTAAAATAGGCAAAGGTATACAGATAAACAAAGATGAGTGAGGAAAGAATCTCATCTTTCAAGGAATCTGGTACTAGGAAATGAGACTCTAGTTCTTTCATGGAAGTTTCAAGGCCATGGTGATAACCAATGTGAATTCAGGGTTTCAGATCAGTCTAGGAAGTTCATTTTTTTACTTTTCACAACTATCATTAAATGAGTTCCTGGTCTCCAAATTTGAAAGGACAGTTTTCAGTTCTCATTCAACTTACTCCTTCTACATATGTACCGTCTGATCACTCCTAGCCCCACATATTCATACCAAAGCACCGGGCTGAGTTCATCATCCTACATTGGAAGGTGGGACCCTATGAATGGATATGTTAAATTCAACATTTCCAAAACCAAGCTCATTGCCTCCTAATCTCCCTTCCATTTCTCCAAACAACAGCAAAAAAATCCCCTCTCTTTTCTGCTTTCCCCCGTTTGTTGAATGACCTGTCTTTTACATCTTGTCCATGTTCTTCTTTGCTCCTTAAATCCAAGAGTCCCTAAATCCAGTTTCTATCTATCTATTAGTTTCCTTTCAAAATTCTACATTTCTATCCATCCCTGAATTTTCTGTTTAGTTCATGCCCTAAGCATTATTCTCCTGTACTATTCCATTAACTGCTTTAGTTCCTAATATGATTTGAATTGTATCCCCCCAAAAGATACTTCAAGACCTAACACCTGGTCCCATGAGAGTGACCCTATTAGGAAAAAGGACCCTTGAAAATGTTATGTTTAAGATGACACCAATCTGAATTAGGTTATCCTGATGTCCTTGTAAGAGAGGAAATTGATCACAAGCAATCAGATGGAGAAAGAAGACCACCATGTGACATGACACAGGCAAAGTATGCCACAGGTTGTTGGCAAGCCACTGCCAGAAGCCAAAGGAGGCATTGTGATAGTTAGGCCCATGTGTCAACTTGGCCAGGTAAGATGCACAGTTGTTTGGTCAAGCAACTCTCCTGATTGTTACTGTGAGGACATTTCATGGACTTAAATCATCAGTGAGTTGATTTGCATCTATGGCTGATTACATCTACAACCAACTGAGGAGCTTACCATCAGCACTGAGAGACATCTCATCCAATCAGTTAAAGACCTTAAAAGGAGAACTGATTTCAGCATTCAGAGAGTGAATTTCCATCTCTCCTTCAGACAGCCAATTTCTCCTGGGGAACTCACTGAGGACTTTCATTGGAGTTCTCAGCATGCAGCCTCAATTTGGAATTGTGCATCTGCTTGGTTGCATGAGACAGTTCTATAGAATCACATAATTACAGATATCTCTTATTGCTTCTGTTTCCCTAAAGAATCCTGACTTATACAGCTATGGAACAAATTCTTCCCTACAGACAGCAGAGGAAGCAAGCATGGCCCTGCCACACCTTGGTTTTGGACTTCTAGCCTCCATAACTGTGAGACAATAAATTTCTTTTGTTTTAAGCTACCAAGTGTTCTGATTGCTGCTATATGTTCCATATCTGTGTCCATGAATGAGAGGTAGACAAGACAGTGCCACAAGTCTTTGCAGTAAGGCTTCTATGTCCAAACCTGGTGTTGAACACCTTCATCTTGACTTTTTAGAACATGCTGGAAGAGGAGGATAACAAGAAAGTGCTGTCTTCTTTGGCACAGATGACTCCTCTTTTCCCTGACATTATCTGAGAACCCTGTGTTTTTCAAACTGATCTTTCTCAAGCACTAGAGCAGGTGGGCAATGGGGTTATCCCCCATTTTTCTTTTTTCAGATACTCTAGTCTCTTAACATTAAACTTTTCCTAAACCCTCTTGAGCCGATTCTTGATGCTTGTTCGAGGCATGTGGGCTGAGTTACGAGTCATCTGGATGGTTATGGTCCATGAGCCTATACCAATTTCCATATGCATGACAGCTGGGCCATGCATCGTGGTCTGACCCTCTAGATGGGGCAGTACAACAGGAAAAATGGACCATAGTCAGAAAGGACACATAGGAAAAGCCCTGTGGGGAGATAACTAGGTTCTAGCCAAAGCACCGATGTCAAAATAACAATCTGTCATGTTCCAGCCCATACTTCACCCACACCTCCGGGAAATCTGGAAACCAACACCTTAGCTAAAATTAAATGGTTGATGTGCATGAAATCTAGGTGGAGCTGCAACTCCTACCCTACAGCTCAATGGACTCATCCAGGTCACCTGGTGAGGAGACAACGATGGGCAATGGCCATCCCTGGGAATGGAGAGGGCCTGCATCTACAGGCAGGATCATCCCACCCACCATATCCATGGGATATAAGCCCTCTCTCACTTGGAGTTGGAGTGGACATCACTATCCCAGTCCCCTCAGGATTGGGGGAAGAACTATGGACTAGAGTGGACTTGATGGTATTCTCTTGTTCACATATGGTGATTCTAGCAATGCAAGAAATTATAACAATGAGGTGGAGCCAGTGGCCACTTGACACTTTTGGAGTAAGGAGGGGATGAGCAGTTGAAATACAGGGGCTTCTTTGGGAGTTGGAGGTTGTCCTGAGTACTGTTGTGGCAACGGATGTAAGCCATTTTAAATCAGCACACACCACTCACAACTGAGTGGGAGAGAGTGTGGTCTACAGTGTGAACTGTGGTCTATGGTTGGTGGCAAGGCTCCAGGATGTGTAAGTTCATTGAGGGTGGTGGGCCACACTGTGGGAGATGTTTGTGTGGGATGTGGTGGGAGGTGTGAGAGGTGGGCAACATGGGAATCCCAGTGGGTTCCGTGTAATATTTTGGGTAATCTAAGCACCTCTTAAAATATATGTATATATATATATATAAATAACATTTTTGTAAGCAAATACACATATATGCATATATATTTATATATCATTTTGCAAATGTTTGTATGTATTGTGAGAATTTTGATTTTTACCCATAATAAAAAAAAAATTAAATGGTTGATGAAAACCATGACCAATCAGATTGGCTACACTGTAAATTAGGACACAAGGGTCTTAAGACTGTATGGGAATTAAGTAAAAGCTTATATCTCCCTTTGAAATTTACTAACATGCTTATGGACTGTGAGTCCTGTCCAAATTCACTCGGGGGAGGTGCCCTCTAGCCCATACTATGGGGTAGATACTCCAGGGAACACAGGTCAGGCAAGGCTGACAAATAGAATATAAAGGAACCCTTCCTCTGTCAGATGGGAAAAAGTACACACCAACCTGTGTAGATACTTCTTCAGGCTTCTGCAGTCTTTTGGATGTCGACAAGAGTCTCAAGCTTCAACAATATGAAGACTAGAGAACTTTCCTGTATGTAGGATACCCACAACACATTGACAATGACCAAGTCCAGGACTGGGTGCAATAAAGATAAATTGCCTGGAATTTTCATCTGCCATACACACCCCGGGCCACTAGCCTGATACAAAGGAAGAATGGTATTTTAAAGTAACAGCTACAACAATCTCGCAATCACTGACTACATGGGTAAGCACATCATTTACAGGAAGGAATTAAGCATATAAATAGTGTACAAAGGACCAGACAAACATCAGCATATGAATATTTCAGAACCCCTATGTTCACTCCAAGATAATAAGAATAGAATTGACATTGGAAAAAGGGATTCCTTCAATTAGAACAGGGACTCACATTGAGATTGCCACAGGCCATACCCAAAGGCACCCACCAAGTCTGGTGGGGTTTATGCTGGAAAATGCCACCCAAGTGGATAGGTGTTCTTATTCCTTGGGGACAAGGAAAGGAAATAGCAATAATTCTGACACCTACTTTATAAGTAGAAGATCTCCATTGTTCTAGTTAAAGACAGCCAGAAGGGCAGAAGTCATGATTCTATCATGACTTAATATACAAGCTGCTTTATATAATGCCCTGCCCAATGCCATAGAACCCTTGGGGGCTAATGTTCAGTACACCTCCCCAGGGAAGAAACCAATGTTGAGAACTATGTTGTCAGTATATCTAGGGCCTGTAACTTGCATATTACCAGTCACAACCTCCCTATGTTAGCTCCAACTAAACATCTTGTATTTTGTTCTTAGGTTAATGTTTCTAATTTTGACAACAGGAGGAAATGAATTCCTGAAATGGGCAACCAAAGTGGTTACAGGGCATAATCAGACCAAATGCTGGTTGTGAGGCCAGTTGCCGACTTCCACTGGAGATGGAACAACTTGGACAGTACAAACTTTTTTTCTTTATTTTTAAAGAAGTTTTAGATTACATAAATGTTACATGGAAAATACAGGGGATTCCCATATACCCCAACCCCTTCCCCTCCCATACTTCTTCCCATTAACAACATCCTTCATTAGTGTGGTACATTTGTTACAACTGATGGGCACATATTGAAGCATTGCTATTAAGCATGGTCTATAGTTTACGTTTACACTTCGCAGAGTACAATTTTATAGGTTTTGACAAAATGTGTAATGGCTTGTATCCATCATTACAAAATCATGCAGAGCCATTCCAATATCCCAAAAAAATGTTCCATGTTACACTTATTTTTCCCTCTCCCTCCCCTCAGAACCTCCGGCAAACACTGTCTTTATATCAAATGTGACAAGTTCTTCCATTACAAGAATAATAATAAATTTACTTTAGTCCAAAGTTGCATTCCCACCTTTTGTTTATGTTCATTTCTCAATTTTGAGGAATTGGGGTTAGTGATGCCCACTCTGCTTCTGATTGAGAGGGGATTTGGATCCCATGGGGCAGGTGATGGAACTGTCTTGCTTGCAGTTGTAGATACTCCATTTTTTGGGATGGGTGCTGTCCATCATCATCTTTTTGTTATTTGTCCTGGGTGAATCCAATGAACTGAAGAGTAGGGATTGGCTGCAACTCTGCTGAGATTCAGGGTTCAACTGGCATATGGCCAAATCAAAGATTTAAGTCTCTGGAACATATATTTAATGGGCACAGTGCTAATTATAGGTTCAAATAAAAGAGGCAGAAGAACCATATGTAGGGAAATTATAAATGAGTCAAACTCTGATACATTTGGAAGATAGGTTATCATATATTCCAAGGCAAGATGCACCTTGGGGTTGTCTGCCTTGCCTATAGTGTCCAAATACTTCTAGAGCCCTAGGGAGCATGCCTGTTTGAGTGCAGAGGCGTAACCTCTGAAATGACCTCCCAACTCACCTTGAAATCTCCCTGCCATAAAAACTCATTTGTATTTAATATTTCCCCCTTTTGGTCCAGGTCTTTTTCCAAATACACCTCTAGTTGTCACTTGGTAATAATCCCTCAGTGCCAGGGACGTTCATCACCAAGAGTCATGTCCCACACTGAGGGGAAGGTAGTGAGTTTATATGCTGAGTTTGGTTTAGAGAAAGACCATATTAGAGCAACAAGGAGGCTTTTAAGGCGTAACTCTTTGGCAATATATAATACTAGGCTGTTTCAATTTCACAATAACAAGGTTCATAAGTATCAGTATCAAAGGCCTGGCATAGTGGCGCCCCGCACCCGGAGCCCGCGGCCCTCCGTGTGGGGACCCAGGGCGGCCTCTCCAACCGCCCCCGGCTTGGGCCATCGGGCCTCCCATGCACTCCAAAGTTGCGCAAAGAAAGCTGGCGGCGAGGAGCGGCGCACAGTTGGCGGGGGAAGGCAATTACCTTAAAGAAAATATAACTCAACAAGATGTAGTTGCTCCAGAACCAGTTTCCCATAAGAAGAAAGAGAAATCAATTGATAAAAAAGGATCAAACTCATGCTTGTCCAAAAGTTAGGAAAACCGGGCTATGTCATATGATAAAACAGGTGCACAGCCCTGGCTCCTAGGAAGAAGGGCACCTGTTGGTTCCTTCACATAGCAAATGGAAACCAAAAAGCAGTTTCCATGTCCCCTTTAAGAGCTCTCTGTGGATTCTGGGTCTGTGCTGTTTTCCTCTGGGAATCTGAGTCCTGTCCTGATGGATTTGGTTGGCATTGTGTTTGAGCAGCTGATGACAAGTCTTCAAGACACTTCACTCCATGAAATAGCAAATCCTGCCTGATCACAGAGCTGTGCGAAGCTGCAAGATTAGCCTCTCTATTCTTCTAAGGATGACCAGCCCATCCCTTGCCTGGAAGGCCTGGGACACCCCACACACAAAGATAAATGCAAGATGCAGCAGGGTCCAGCCAGGATTTCAGATCCAGCCAGTTCACTGCACTCACCTGAGCCACTGCACACAGCCCTGTGGCCAAAGCTGCCACAGTGGGCACTTGGGGACCCTGCCCATGTCCCCACAGATGCTTTTGCACAGTTTTCCTCAACCTCGCCCCATGGGCCCTTCACCAGCCATGAGTCTGGGCACTGAATGACCATGCCATGGCTTCTTCCCTGCAGACAAGAAGGGTACCCCCTCAGCCACCAACTGCAAGGCACAGCACCCTGAAAGCTGTCCCCAGTCCTCACAGGTGCTCCCTGCCCATGGGGGACTTTGCAGACCTATCCTGGGAAACCAGGGCTCCTTTGTTGGTCCTCTTCTGATCACGGGCTCTCCAAGGACTTAGCAAACCCCCACCAGATGGTACCATGGTCTAGAAGCTTCCACCCAGCCTTCCCTGGCCACCTACAAAACCATTTGAACAACCTCAACTGCTTCAACAAATTTATTCCTGTAAGCTAACCCTCAGATTATTATTCTTTTGGCCAAATATAAGCCACCCTTCAGAAATAAGTGCACTCCCCATGGACCATCCATGGCTATAGTTGGGTTTGCTGCCCTGTGGCCCCAAAATGGCTCTCTGCCATCCATTTGGTTTGTTTTCTGAGTTAAGTAGTTTAAACTATTAAACTCCGCCTTGAGGCTTAAAAAAAAAAAAAAAAAAAAGGCCTGGCATATTGGTCTAATCTCCTTCACTAGGCACTGCCCCTGTATTCAGGGGATTCTTGCTGCTCTATTAGAGAATGTAGCAGGACTTCTCAGGATGGGAGTCCAATATTCCATCAGTTATTCTGTGGGTCTCCTCCCAATGAGACAACATCCCATGACCACATGAACACACACTCCACAAAAGCATGCCCCAGATGCACTCCCACACACATATCCCCCCACCACCGACACCCCACATCAGTGATCTTCCCCTGCCACAGCTGCAACCCCTCTGCAATCCAAAATCTCCCCAAAAACAAAACCAAGAAAATAATAATAATAAAATAATTTAAAAATTAATTTAAAAAAAGGTTTTGTGTTGTGCATTTCTTCACTGTAAGATCTGTTATCATTGTGCATATATTGACAATTTATTCTGTATGTTCCCCCAGTGTGTAATTTTTTTTCACTTTGTTTTCTGAGAAGCCTTGGGTTACAGAAAAGACATATAGAAAATATAGGGAATTACCATACACATCACTACCTCCCACACACACACATCCTCCCTTACCAATAACATCCTACATGAGTATAGTACATTTGCTTCAATCAATGAACAAATATCAAAACATGGCTACTAACCATGGTCAGAGGTTTACATTATGGTTTACTTTTTGCATGGTATACTTATATAGGTTATGACAAAATGTATAATGGCCTGTATCTGTCATTAAAAGATCACACAGATGATATTTCTAATTTTCACAAGGAAGGAAATGAATTCCTGAAATGAGCAACTGAAGTGGTTGCAGTACTTAACCAGACCAACTGCTGGTTTTGTAGACAGTTGCCAACTTCCACCAGAGATGGAACACCTTGGAGAGTATAACCCTTTAAACTAAAATAGTGGGGATCCTGGGTCTCTGACAAACAGACTCATGATGACTGGAATGAACCATTAACTAATCCAGCTATTTTTAACTGCATGCACACTACCCCACAACTAAAGCAATACAACATAGAAGCAAATTTAACATAAGAACCTCTCCTTTAGGGTACTCAATATGGGATGGACTAGGATGGATCACAGCTGAATGAGGTGTCTTAGAGAGATGGCACCCCTATGCTAGAGCAAGATGAAAGTAAAAGCAATAACACTCCGAAATATTTAGGGTGGACTCCCATGCAAGCATGCATGTGAATATATATTATATCTGGTACACAGCACAAAAGGCATGGGCATAAAAACTATACTCATGACATTTACCCAGCCCCTGGCCAAGGTATATGGGCATGTGGAAACCACCTATGCCATATTTATCCTATGACTGGACACATCGATGCACACTAGGATATCCTCTTTACCAGGGCAAACACTAACACTTAACCATACACTCCATAACTTTCCAGCCTGGAAACCCTGCTGGACACATGCCCTAGGTTGGCCATATTCCTCCCATCAGTGGAAGACCTTGGTGCTCATTTATAAATAGATGTCCTTGCACATTATACTGCTAAAGCTTTAAATTATAGTATGCGAAGTATTCAATTATAAATAGAAGAAACCACCCAGGTGCACAAGCCAATCTTCCAAAGCCTTAGATATTCTCACAGCAGCACAAGGAGGGACTTGTGCCTTAATTAAAACTAGTTAGGGGGGCGGATGTGGCTTAAATGGTTGGGCGTCCGTCTGCCATATGGAGGGACCTGGGTTCGATCCCCGGGACCTCCTGGTAAAATAAAATAAATATATATAGAAGGCGCATGGGCTGCCAGGCTCTGTGTGATGCTGAGCTGTTGGGCCCCGGGAGCCATGCAGCAGAATGATGACGTAACAGGGGAGAGACAAGACGAATGCTCCGAAAAAGCTCCAGAAGCCAGGAGCTGAGGTGGCGCAGGCAGCAGGATACCTCTCTCCTACATCGGAAGTCTCCAGGATCGAATCCTGGTGAAGACTGGAGGAGGAGGATGAGAAGAGATGGCAGGAAACAGACACAGAGAATTGCCCAGCAAATGGACACAAAACAGCAAATGGGGAAGGGGGGGTTAGAATGGATAAAGTAAATAAATAAATTCTTTAAAAAAAAAAAAAAAAAAAAAAACTAGTTATTGCACTGATAGTGAAAATGGAGTGGACTTAGAAATGCAGAATTATGATTTGAAAAAATTTGTTTTTCCTTGCATATACTTCACCAACATACATACACAGTAAAGTGGTTCTTTTACTAGAGGTCTTTTACACACTTATTGTGATTAAAAACATCCCTCCCCCACCACAAACATAGGTTTTATCAAAGCAAAATGAATAAATGCAATGGCATTAGTATATTGGAAATTCTTACTCTCATAATTTTTTTATTTTGAATAAAATATTGACTCCAACAGTTAACAACACATGGAGGGCCTGAGTGGAATATACAGCAAAAGGAGAAAGTGATAAGAATATATGTGTATATACACACACCTTGAGTGGCTTTGCAAAAAGCAGTAAAAGTTCTAGTGATATATATATTTTGGGGGTTGATATGAAATGTCAAGGGAGGGATAACTACAAAAAATTCAGCCAAAGCTGCCAAAACCTGGGATCAAACCAGGGATCTTTAGATCTCCAGTCTAATACTCTCCCAACTGAGCTATATCAGCCAGCTGAAAATTTCCTTTAGATGAGATTTCAAATGCAAGGAGAGTTCCAGGAAGTTGGCATCTGAGTAGTCAGGCAGGTCTCAACTCTCTTACAAAAACAATGGAAAAAAAGCCAAAAGCTGTCCAAGGGGTTTTAGGGTTCAGCAGACCAGCACAGTGCTACATGACTCCCAGATGTGTAAGGGACAGAGAGACAAAGAACCTGAAACAACAAACGTGAGTTACCAAACACCCATGACAGATGGAAGGGCTCCCCTCCTCCACTCCCAAGATATTAAGCTGGAGTAAAATTCCTGGTTCACTGCAGCCAGCTGAGAGGGTACAGACATCTTCCTCCATGTCAGCTGTTACAAAGGAAAAGGAAGGAGGAGTCAGGGGTTTCTCTTCAGCATATTCAGCCACCAGAGCCCACTTTAAATCTTGGCTCTGACTGGAGGTTCTGAGAGGAGGGAGAGGGAAAAACAGGTGTAATATGGGGGCATTTTGGGGACAGATACAGGCCATTATATATCTTGTCATAACTTACAAAATTGTGCAGGAGAGAGTTTAAACTATAACGTAAATTATAATCCACACTTGGTGGCAATGCTCAAATATGTGTTCATCAATTTTAACACAGATACCACACTAAAGAAGGATATTGTTCATGTGGAAAAGTATGGGAAGGGTAGGGAGTGGGGCATACGGGAATCCCCTACATTTTTATGTAACATTTATGTAATCTAAGAATCTCTTTAGAAAAAATTAAAAAGTATATTAAAAAAAAAAACCTTGGTTCTGGCCTGGCCAAAACAAAGGAAAGCAGAAATTGAAAGACGTCCATGGAAAAGTGTGCCAATGAGCATCATCTTCTAGGCAGTCTGGAAATCACAGACAAACACTGCTTTTGGTACTCTATGCACCCTAACTCCTAGGAGAAAATCTACACCACATTAGTGATTCTCTGGCCTGATTTTTATAACTTACACTAGGCAATTTTAAAGACTGAGAATAAGTTGAACCAAATATCAAAGAAAAGCTGTGAGAAAAAAATAGGTAAGAGAGAGAAATTGGTAATCAGAGTAAATTCACCAACATCTTCAGATGCTTAGACATCAGCAAAAAATTACAAGCCATACTGGGAAACAGGAAAAGATAGCCCACACAAAGGAACAAACCAAATATCCTGAAGAGATACAGCATTTAAGACAATTAAACAGAGATAATCACACAACTCTCTTAAATCAATTCAAAGAATTTAAAGAAAATATGACTAAAGAGATAAAGGATATTAATAAAACACTGTGTGAGCATAAAGAACAATTTGAAAGCTCGCAAAGAAAAGTAACAGACTTTATGAAAATGAAAGACACAATGGGTAAGATTAAAAATACATTAGAGAAAAATGGTGTCAAGGTAGGTAGGTAGAGCCCGACTCTTTCACAAACCAGAGTGGAGAAAGGACAAGGACCTGTCCAAGGGAGCTGCTTTGGATGTATATAGAATGGGAAAGTGCTCTGCATCATCCAGGAGGGAACTGGCTAGATTAAGAAGTCCAAGGAAAACTGTGAGTAGCCCGCCCCTGTGGCTGGAAATGGCACATGTGTCCAGCTCTCAGGGCAAGTGGCTTTAGTGGAGCCCTTGCCTTGCTGCTGCCAACTGATGGGAGGGAGCATTCCCTGGAGGAAAAGGGATCTGATGGAAAGTGGAGAGTAGTTTCTTGGCAGTGAGTTTGGTTAGCTGAGCCTCCTTTGAACTCAGAAGGGACTCTGACCTGATGGGGAGAGGGGAGGGAGTGTCTGATCAGGCAGGCTGCCCAGCCACCCAGGGAGAGAGAGGAACTTGATAAGAGAGGGTGCAGAGACAGGTGTTTAACCAGCAGGGCTCTGGCAAACTGTTAGAAATGTAATCTGCCAGAGGGGAAGGGGGCAGATAGATCCAGATATGCGTTTTGAAGCCTAGTCAACCTGTGGAACCAGTTTAGCTCAGAATTCCTGCCCTGCATATATAAGGTCGCTGATTTGACCTTAGAGAAGTGATCCAGAGAGATTCACTGGGTTATCAGGCACCCAGCAGATACTTTATGACAGGGAATATATAGACAGTTTTATTTTGTTTTGTTTTAGAATTTCCTGGATCTGTTACTTTTTATTTTATAAAGGTTCTTTTCCCACCCCACACCCCTTATTTTACTCGCTAAAACCCCGTACATCACATGTGGAGGGCAGGCTGCAGGGTGATTGATTGATGAACATCAGCAGCCTGAGAAACTCATTAGGGGTCAAAGAGGGAAGGCTGGTTTTCCTGGGTTTTTTTTTTTTAAGTTGTTACTGTATTGTTTTGAGCTTGTTGTGTTTCCCCTTTCTTTGTTTCCTTTCTTTTTTTTTTTTTTTTTTTTTACTTTTACCTATTTTTTCTATCTACTTTGTATCTTTTCTTTCCTCCATTTTTCTATCTTCTGTTTTCTGTTGTTTTTCTTTCATTCCACCTCTTTTTGTTTGGCCTTCACATTTTCTCTCTCTCTCTCTCTCTCCTTTTTTCTTTTCCTCTCTTCTCATTATGCAGCCTTTTAATTCATTCAATATATTTTTCTCTATTTTGTTTCTTGTTTCATCTTTTCTACTCCAACTTTTTATTCTTATTTCTTTGTATTTCCTATTATTTTTTACTTGTGCTAATTATTTATTTTTCTAAGTATTATATGGTTCCTATTCTACTTTTTTATTATTACTATTATTCTTTTTCTCTTTATATCTCTTTCATTCTCTCTGGTCCTAACATTTATTTTTCAAGGGAACACAAAAAACAGCAAGGAAATCGAATAAGAGGAACCAAGTGTCAAATAAAAAACTTACCCCCCACACATACACAAACAACAAAATAAAACCCTAGAGTATAAAGAGAAGATAACCAACTGAACAAGTCCATCAAGACGAACAGATATCTAGACACCAACAAAAATTTACAAGCCATAGTAAGAAACAGGAAGACATGGGCCAGTCTAATGAAAAAAAAAAACTAAAAAACAAGAGGAGATGCAGAATGTGGAACAGCTAATAAGAGCTGTCTAAACAAATATCATGAATCAACTTAGTAAACTGAAGGAAGAGATTAGGATATTAAGAAGACACTAGGAGAAGATAACGAAGAGATTGTAAACATACATAAAATGATATCGGATATGATAGTGATGAACAGCACAATGCAGGAAATCAAAAATACACTGGAAGCACATAAGAGCAGATTCTAACAGGCAGATGAAAGAATCAGTGATTTGGAAGACATTACACCTAAAATCAGAAATGTAGTAGAACAGATAGATAAAAAGATAGAAAAATCTAGCAGGGACTTAGGAATTTGAAAGACAACATGAAACACACAACCATATGCATTATAGGCATCTCAAGGGAGAAGAGAAGGGAAAGGGAACAGAAGAAGTGTCAGAGGAAATAATGCTTGAAAATTTCCTAACTCTTCTGAGGGAAATGGACATACATGTCCAGGAAGTGCAGCACACCACAAATAGTATAAATCCTAACAGGCTTACCCCAAGACATATACTTGTCAAATTTTCCAATGCTTAAGACAAAGAGAGAATACTGAAAGCAGCAAGAGAAACATCACAACAAGGGAAGCTTAATAAGATAAAGTACTGATTTCTCATCTGAAACCATGGAGGCAAAGAGGCAGTGGTGTGATATAATTCGGTGTTAAAAGCAAAAAACTGTCAGTCAAGAATTCTGTATCCAGCAAAGCTGGCATTCAAAAATGAGGGAAAGTTCAAAATATTCACAGATAAACAGAAATTAAAGAGTTTGATGACAAGAAACCTGCCCTTCAAGAAATATTAAAGGGAGTTCGGCAGGTTGAAAGGAAAAAACAGAAGAGAGAGAGTACAGGAGAGTGTAGGGAAAAAAAGGATTGGTAGGAATAACTAAAAAGAGAAATAAAAACAACAGATGGCATACATAAACCTAAAAAAAATATGGCTAATGTAAGTAATTAGTTCACAGTAATAACATTGAATGTCAATGAATTGACTCTCCAATCAAGAGAAACACATTGGCAGAATGGTTAAGGAAATATGACCTATCTATAAGCTGTCTGCAAGAAACTCATCTTAGACCTCAGGGATGCAAGAAGACTTTAATACACCATTATCACCATTAGACAGAAAATCTTGACAGAGGATCAATAAAGAAACAGAGACCTTGAATAATACATTAGAGGATCTGGACCTAATAGATATATACAGAATATGACACCCAAATACAGCAGCATATACATTCTTCTTGAGAATACATGGATCATTCTCCAGGACAGACCACATGCTAGGCCACAGAACAACTCAATGAATTCAGAAAGATTGAAATTATACAATGTGATTTCTCTGACCACAATGGAATGAAGCTGGAAATCAGTAAGGGACAGAGAAGCAGATTAGGCACAAAGATATGTAAGTTAAACAACACACTCTTGGAGGGGGCCAAGATGGCGTTAGTGTAGGAGGGCACACACTGCAAGCTCACAGAGCAAGGTGGATTGTGGACGGGGTCCTGCCCGGGGGTCTGTGCTGTGCACGCGTGGAGTGAGAAGCTTGGGACATCTATCTGCGCGGATCAACGGCGTGGATGGAACGGTGGAGATTCGTGAGTTTTAAGGCTGCCGTTGGGGGTTGGCACAGACGGCTGAACCCCGCAGTTAGGGAGAAAATATAAAATAAAATAAAACGGCCACTTGGAGCCGCTAGCAGGCGAGAAAGTTTTATTTTCTGGGGATCTGGCTGCCTGGCGCCCCTTGGATCTTGCATTAACAGAACAAACGAGCTAATTGGCACCCGGTGAACCTGCTCGGGGATTCTGGTCGGGGGACCGAGCTGATTTCCCTAGTGGCCCAGGGATAAGACCCGGGCCGCTGCGGAGCCAGGAAGAAGGGACACTTCCCAAAAGAGGGAGGGTTCTGTTGGAGGACAGGGAAGGGTATTTTTTATTTTTAGACATCGATCTGGCTGCCTGCACTGCCCCATAACTTTGGGGAGCAGATAAGCCGACCTGAAGCAGCATCAGGCTGAGAGCAGACGCAAATCTGCACTCAAACTGATTTACTTAGCAACCCGGTGACGCTCAAGCTCAGCTCCAGAAGGGGCAGAATCGGCCATCTTTAGCACTCCGCACTGACTAACATCAGAGCTACAGCTACCCTGGGGAGTCCAGGAAGTGGGACGTGCTTGATTAATTTCCATGGGCCCAGCTAGGGTCCTTCCGTAAGGGGGTTGGTCTAGAGGAGGAATTATTTTGGGTCCTGTATTTCAGTAAAAAAAAAAAAAATTTTTTTTTTTTAAAAGTGAGGTCACTTCAATAAATGAAAAATAAACTTTTTAATTTAGTTTAAGAGCTAAAAGCTGCTTCAGGACCTGCATGTAGAACCCTGTGGGGAAATTGATTGATAAACACAAGTAGGCAGGAAGGATCCATGTGGACCCTAGGGAAATCATTGACCCCCCTTAGCTCTGTTTGACTGCTTGCCTGTGTGGATCTTTGGTTACTCTCTGTTTCTTTCTGATCCCTTGCTTTTCTTTCCTCTTTCCTACCCCCTTTCTTTTTTCTTCCTTTTTTTTTTAAATTACGTGCTGCTAGCTTGTTGCTTCTTTGCTGTGCTTCTTTTTCAGTAACTTCCCACTCACCGTATATATTGATTTTGTATTACAAACTATCTCTTATCCTTCCGACATCTTTCTGCCTTCTGTTTTCTGTTGTGGCTTTTAGATACAACATTTTTTAATAGGCCCACAACTCAAAGGTGGCAATTTCTATTCCATCTATTTTATTTTTTCTTTTTTTTAATTAGTATTAACTTTTTCCTCTCAGACCTTTCTTTACTATTTCTCTCCCTCCTCATATTTCTAGCCTTCTAAATAACTATATATATATTCCTCCATTTGTTTTCCCAGTCCATTGTAGGAACTCCATTTTTTTTCCTGGTACTCTACACTGCCTACACAAGTTAAATATTCATCTCATTAAGTCTCATTTTGCCCCTCTTCTAACTTTTATCAATATTACTATTATCCTTCTGCCTTCCTTACAGCTTTTGATTCATCTGGCCCTAACCTTTTGCTTTCAATGGAACATAGAAAGAAGTAAAGAAATAAAACAAGAAGAAAAACTGCCAAAGTGAAAACGTAACTCACACGCAGAACCAACAGATAAATAAATCTCTAGAGCATAGAGAAAAGCTAATCAACTGAAAAAAACCCATCCAGATAATATGATGACCAGAGGGCAACAGAAAACTACAAATGACTCTGAGAAACTGGAAAACATTGACCAGTCCAACGCACAAAATAAAAACCAGGAAGCAATGCAGAACATCAAACAACTAATGAAAGCTATCCAAACAAATATCATAGACCAACTTAAAGAACTGAAGGAAGAGATAAAGGATATAAAGAAGACACTGGGAGAACATACTGAAGAAATAGCAAACATGCCTTAAAAGGTAATGGATATGATGGTGAACAATGGCACAAGCCAAGAAATGAAAAAGATGCACATAACAGCAGATTTGAACAGGCAGAGGAAAGAATTAGTGATATGGAAGACAATACAGCTGAAATTAAAGAGATTGTAGAACAGACAGACAAAAAGATAGAAAAAATCCAGCATGGACTCAGGGAATTAACCGATAAAACAAAACGCACAAACATATGCATTATGGGTATCCCAGAAGGAGAAGAGAAGGGAAAGGGAACAGAAGGAGTGTTGAAGGAAATAATGGCTGAAAACTTCCCAATGCTATTGAGAGAGATGGATGTGCAGATCCAGAAAGCACAGCGCACCCCAAATAGTATAAATCCAAACAGGCCAACTCCAAGACATATACTTGTCAAAATGTCCAATGCTCAAGACAAAGAGAAAATACTCAAGGCAGCAAGAGAAAAGAGAACCATCACATAAAAGGGAAGCACAATAAGATTAAGTGCTGATTTCTCAGCTGAAACCATGGAGGCAAGAAGACAGTGGTATGATATAGTCAAAACGCTAAAAGAAAAAAATTTCCAGCCGCGAATTCTCTATCCAGCAAAATTGGCATTCAAAAAAAGATGGAGAGTTCAAAATATTCACAGATAAACAAAATTTAAGAGAGTATGTCAAGAAGAAACCAGCACTTCAAGAAACACTAAAGGAATCTCTACAAGTTGAAAGGAAAAAACAAAGGAAAGAGAGTTGGAGGAGAGTTTTAAAACTACTGAAAAGACAAAAAGAGAAACAAAACAACATATGACATGCATTAAGCCAAAGAAAAAATGGCTGAAGTAAGAAATTCATTACGAGTAATAACACTGAATGTTAATGGATTAAAGTCACCAATCAAAAGACACACTTTGGCATAATGGATAAGAAAATATGATCCATCTATATGCTGTCTACAAGAAACCCACCTTCAACCCAGGTAATCAAGGAGGCTGAAAGTGAATGGCTGGAAAACAATTTTACATGCTAACAAAAGCCAAAAAAGGGCAGGAGTAGCTATTCTAATATCAGACAAAATAGACTTTAAGTGCAAAACTGTTATAAGAGACAAAGATGGACACTACATATTAGTAAAAGGAGTAATCTCTCAGGAAGAGAGAACAATCATAAACATTTATGCACCTAACCGGGTTGCCTCAAAATACATGCGGCAAACTCTGGAAAAACTATGAGGAGAAATAAATGCCTCTACAATTATAGCAGGAGACTTCAATACACCACTATCATAATTAGACAGAATATCTGGACAGAGAATCAATAAAGAAACTAAGGCACTTAACAATACATTAGAAGAACTGGACTTAATAGACATATACAGAACACTACATCCAAATACAGAGGGATTTACATTCTTCTCGAGTATACATGGAACATACTCCAAAATAGACCACATGCTAGGCCACAGAACAACACTCAATGAATTCAGAAAGATTGAGATTATACAAAGCAATTTCTTGATCACAATGGAATGAAGTTGGAAATCACTAAGGGCCAGAGAAACAGGTTAGGCACAAGGATATGGAAGTTAAACAACACACTCTTAGACAAACAGTGGGTCAAAGAGGAAATTACAAAAGAAATCGGTAACTACCTTGAAACTAATGAAAATGACAACACAACATATCAAAACCTATGGGATGCAGCGAAAGTAGTCCTGAGAGGGAAGTTCATAACCATAAATTCATATATTAAAAAAGAAGAAAGAACTAAAATTGAAGACCTAAATGCACACTTGCAGGAATTGGAAAAACAACAACAAACTAAACCAAAAGGAAGTACAAAGAAGGAAATAACAAAGATTAGAGCAGAACTAAGTGAAATAGAGAATAAGAAAGCACTGGAAACAATAAACAAAACCAAAAGTTGGTTCTTCGAGAATATCAATAAAATTGACAAACCCTTAGCCAGACTAACAAAGAAAAAGAGAGAACAGATGCAAATACATAAAATAAGGAATGAGCAAGGGGATATCACTACTGACCCCACAGAAATAAAGAGTATCATAAGAGGATACTTTGAAAAATTATATGCCAACAAGACTGACAATTTAGAGGAAATGGACAAGTTTCTAGAAACCCACAAACAGCCGACATTGATGAAAGAACAAATAGATGAAATCAACAGTCCAAATACAAGTAAAGAGATAGACTCAGTCATCAAAAACCTCCCAACTAAGAAGAGTCCAGGACCAGATGGCTTCACAGCTGAATTTTACCAAACATTCCAGAAAGAGCTAACACCAATTCTACTTAAGCTCTTCCAAAAAATAAAAGTAGAAGGAATATTGCCTAACTCATTCTATGATGCCAACATTACCCTAATACCAAAACCAAATAAAGATACCACAAGAAAGGAAAATTACAGACCAATTTCTCTAATGAACCTAAATGCTGAAATCCTCAACAAAATACTTGCTAATCGCATTCAACAACATATCAAAAGAATTATACACCATGACCAAGTGGGTTTCATCCCGGGTATGCAAGGATGGGTTCAATATAAGAAAATCAATCAATGTAATACACCACATAAACAGATAGAAATTTTAAAAATCACATGATCATCTCTATAGATGCAGAAAAGGCATTTGAAAAAATACAGCACTCTTTCCTCATAAAAACACTACAAAAGATAGGAATAGATGGAAACTTTCTGAAAATGATAAAGGGTATACATGAAAAACTCAAAGCTAACATCATTTTCAACAGCGAAACCCTAAAAGCCTTCCCTCTGAGATCGGGAAAAAGACAAGCATGCCCACTATCACCACTCTATTTAACATTGTCTTAGAAGTACTTGCGCGAGCTCTGAGACAAGAAAAGGACATAAAAGGCATCCAGATTGGAAAAGAAGAAGTAAAAATTTCATTATTTGCAGATGACATGATCCTATACATAGAAAGCCCTGAGAAATCTACAACAAGTCTTCTAGAACTTATAAAGGAGTTCAGTAATGTTGCAGGCTATAAGATCAATGTCAAAAATCAGTAGCATTTCTGTACAACAATAACGAGCAAACTGAGGAGGAAATCAGGAAAAAATACCATTTACAATAGTAACTAAAAGAATCAAATACCTAGGAATAAATTTAACTAAAGGTGTAAAGGACTTATATACAGAAAACTACACAACACTGTTAAGGGAAATCAAAGAAGACTTAAATAAATGGAAAAATATTCCCTGTTCATGGATAGGAAGACTAAACATCATCAAGATGTCTATCCTACCCAAACTAATCTACAGATTTAATGCAATCCCAATAAAAGTCAACACTGTATTTTTTAAGGAACTGGAAAAACTAACCACAAAATATATTTGGAAAGGTAAGAGGCCCCGGATTGCCAAAGACATATTGAAAAAGAAAAATGAAGTTGGAGGTATCATACTACCTGACACTAAAACATACCACATAGCTACAGTGATCAAATCTGCGTGGTATTGGCACAAGGATAGACCTACTGACCAATGGAAGTTCTGATATAGATCCTTGCATATACATATACATATACAGTTGCATATACATTTATCTGATATTTGACAAAGCCACGAAGCCCACTCAGTTGGGAGAGAATGGCCTCTTTAACAAGTGGTGCTTGGAAAATGGATATCCATATCCAAAAGAATGAGAGAAGAATACCATCTCACACCTTATACAAAAATCAACTCAAGATGAATCAAAGATCTAAATATAAGAGCCAAAACCATAAAGACCTTGGAAGATAATGTAGGGAAGCATCTACAGGACCTTGTAATAGGAAATGGTTTCATGGACTTCACAGCCAAAGCACGAGCAGCAAGAGAAAAAATAGATAAATGGGATCTCATAAAAATTTAAAACTTCTGCACCTCAAAGGATGTTATTAAGAAAATAAATAGGCAGCCTACCCAATGGGAGAAAATATTTGGCAACCATATATCTGATATCCTGCATATATAAAGAAATCCTACACCTTGAAAATAAAAAGACAAACAACCCATTTAAAAAATGGGCAAGTGACCTGAAAAGACACTTCTCCAAAGAAGAAATACAAATGGCAAAAAGCACATGAAAACAATGCTCAACATCGCTTGCTATCAGGGAAATGCAAATCAAAACTACAATGAGATACCATCTTACACCCTTCAGAATGGCAGCTATTAAAAAAAACAGCAGACACTAAATGTTGGAGAAGATGTGGAGGAATAGGAATCCTCATCCAATGCTGGTTGGACTGTGGTATGGTCCAGCCACTGTGGAGGACAGTTTGGCTGTTCCTCAGAAAACTAACAATAGATCTTCCGTATGATCCAGCAATTCCACTGCTGGGTATATACCCCGAAGAACTGAAAGCAAAGACACAAACAGATATATGCACACCAATGTTCATAGCTGCATTGTTCACCATTGCCAAAAGTTGGAATCAGCCCCGGTGCGCATCAACAGATGAATGGATAAGCAAAATGTGGTACATACATACAATGGAATATTACTCAGCTGTAAGAAGGAACAAAGTGCTAACACATGGAATAACGTGGATGAACCTTGAAGATCTTATGTTGAGTGAAGCAAGCAGGCACAGAAGGATGAACAGTATATGACCTCACTGATTTGAACTGAGGAAAGTGAGCAGTCTCTGAGATCCGTTGCCTGTAAGACAGGTTGACAAGGGAGAGAAAGAGAAGAGCAGGCTGTGAGCCATCACCCATATGGACATAATCTATGGTAAAGGGATAGAGTATAGTTGCTTATTGAAGGATAAGACAGATGGGTAGTGATATTACTGGGTTTGGTTGTGCAGCGTTGAGAGGTGGGTAGATTAGATATGGCAGGTTCAAATACCCAGGGCATGTAACTATAATCTTGACATTCCATGAGTCAAGACACGGGAGTGTCATATGCCACAGGGGGGTGGGGAGGAAGGAACAGTTAAGATCTAATGGGGTATTTAGTGGTCACGGGAAAGGTTTTTCATTACCTTACAGTAATGGACACAGGACATGGTTAATATCATCAAAACTTATTAAATTGTATTGTCTAATTTGTAAACTATACTGTAAATCATTGACAATGTTTAGTTGCTATATTTTGCTATCTGTATCACAGTTATAACAATGCTAACATTCACAAAAAAAGGGGGAGGGTTTAATATGGGGTGGGAAAGGGTGGTGGTTTGGTATCTGGGAGTCTCTGGTATTCCGTGTGTGACTTTGCTGTGACCTAAAAGTTCTATGAAAATTAAATGAAAATTTGGGAGAGAATGGGGATTGAGAGGGGGAAGTTGTCACGGCAAACCGGACATCTGATAACACAGTGATAAAAGGAAAAAAAGAATTTTTTTTAAAAGTCATTTCTTTAATTTTTTTTCCATTTTTTTGAATGTCCCATTCTGCTAATTATATTTTGTTTTGTTTTGTTTTGTTTTGTTTTGTTTGATTGTTTGTTTGTTTTTTTGTGGGTTTTTTTTTTTTTTGTCCTGAGTTTCCTTATGTTTGTCTCTTGCATGTAAGCTTACCATTGTTGTTTCTTTTCCCTATTAAGTGTATTTGATTATTATATGGGCTACATGTTCATGGAGGATTTAGATCACAGAAGGGTTACAATGGGTACTGCAGGGGATTATTGGTGGGGGGTGTCTGGGAGGGGGGATTCATGGGAGTAAGTTCATCTGAATACACATGAAAGATATACAAAATTGTTCAAAAGATCAAAGGATGGGGCATGGTCATGGTGGGTGGACAATCACTCAATAAATGAAGGAATCTGAATTCCTAGCCTGGAGAGCTCTGCCACCTTCTCCAAGGGAGCAGCAACAGTCCTCTGAGTGCAGGGACAGTGTCTGTCAAAAGAGGATGGCCCACTGATGAGTTCTTATTATTGATGATTACCCTTATGAGTCTTTGTCTTGTAAATGAAACTTAGCTTACTGTTAAGGGGTGCCTAAGTGTTGCCACCTGAGAGCCTCCTTGTTGCTCAAATGTGGCCTCTCTCTAAGCCAAACTCAGTATATGAATGCATTACCTTCCCCCCAACGTGGGACATGACTCCCGGGGATGAGCCCCCCTGGCAACAAGGGATTAATACCAAGTGCCACCTGGCAACACAACTGGAAAAAGACCTTGAATATAAGGGGGAAAAGGTAAAGACAAATGAGTTCAAGTGGCTAAGAGACTTCAAAGAGAGTCAGGAGGCCATCCCAGAAGTAATGCTTACGCACACCTCAGTAGGAGCTCATAGAACATCTAAGTGCCTATCACCCCACACAGAGGGGCTCCTGAGAGCTCTGGAGACACCCAGATCCTATATAAGGGGGATAGCCCCAGAGACTGACGCCTTACCAGAGGGTTCTATTTTGGAATCTGTGCTCCTGAGAGTGACAGAATTGAACTCAAATAAGTCCTCCCTGCACATGGTTCATCAGTCCCTTCTATTCAAACCTATATGTGATGCTGGAGATTTTAGGTATACTTCCAGAGACTGGAGCCTCTGGCCTACCTATGTGCCAGGTGTGCGTGGAATCTCGGTGGAGCTGCAACTCCTACCGTACAGCTCAATGGACTCATCCAAGTCACCTGGTGAGGAGACAATGATGGGCAGCAGCCAGCCCAGGGAATGGAGAGGGCCTGCATCTGCAGGCAGGATCATCCCACCCACCATATCCATGGGATATAAGCCCTCTCTCACTTGGAGGTGAGTGGACATCACCATCCCAGTCCCCTCAGGATTGGGGGAAGAACTATGGACTAGAGTGGACTTAATGGTATTCTGTTGTACACATATGGTGATTCTAGCAATGGAAGAAATTATAACAGTGAGGTGGAGCCAGTGGCCACTGGACACTTTCGGGGCAGGGAGTGGATGTGCAGTTGAAATACAGGGGCTTTATCAGGACTTGGAGGTTGTCCTGAGTGCCGTTGTGGCAACAGATGTAGGCCATTTTAAATCAGCACACACCATTCAGAACTGTGTGGAAGGGAATGTGGTCTACAATGTGAACTGTGGTCTATGGTTGATGGCAAGGCCCCAGGATGTGTAAGTCCATTGAGGGTGATTTGCCACTCTTGTGGGAGACGTTTGTGTGGGATGTGGTGGGAGGTGTGGGAGGTGGGGAACATGGGAATCCCTGTAGGTTCCGTGGAATATTTAGGTAATCTAAGCACCTCTTAAAAAAAAAAATTATATATATATATATATATATATATATATATATATATATATATATAT
>JAKSZT010008638.1:1302348-1313416 GCA_026826555.1 Tolypeutes matacus | reverse complement strand
TATATATATATATATATATATATATATATATATATATATATATATATATATAAAACATTTTTGTAAGCAAATGAACATATATGCATATATATTTATATATCATTTTATAAATATTGGTATGTATTGTGAAAAATTGGATTTTTACCCACAATAAAAAATAAATAAATTTAAAAAATAAAATAAAACAAAACACTCTCTTAGACAATCAGTGGGTCAATGAGGAAATTGCAAAAGAAATCAGGAATAACCTGGAAATGACTGAAAATGACAACACAAGTTACCAAAACCTATGGGATGCAGCAAAAGCAGTGCTAATAGGGAAATTTATTGCTGTAAAATTATATATTAAAAAGAAGAAAAAGCTAAATCAAAAACCTAACTGAAGAAGGAGAAGTGGCAAGATGGCATCAGTTTGAAAGGGCTCTCACCATCTCTCTTGCAAGGAATGGCTGAGTGGGGATAAGATCCTGCCCAAGTGGGCTGTTTTGGGAACCCACAGGGTGGGATGCTTTGAGATATCAATCTGGAGGGAGTTGGACAGAGGGATAGGTTGCTCAAGGTAAAACCGTGAGTTTCTCACTCTGTGGCTGGAAACTGCATATGGCTAAGCCCCATCCTCGGGGCAGGAAGCTGCTATGAGCTCTGACTCCTGCTGGCCACCCAGTGAGAGGGAGCTTTCTCAGAGAATGGGAGGGTTCTGGCGAGGGGTGGAGAGGTGTTTCCTTTCTGTGGGTTTGGTTGCCTGGACCCCATTTGAGCTTTAGGATGCATACCAGCTGGCTCGAGGTGGCACCAGGAAGAGGGGAAAGGCAAATCTGCTGAGAAAGCCTGATTTACCTAACTGCACTGGGATAAAGAAAATTGGCCTGGGAGAGGGCAGAGTCAGGCTATTGACTAGTCCCGTGCTAAAAACTATCAAACTTTCAACTCCTCTTAGGGAGGCAGGAGGTAGGAAGTGCTTAATATGCTTCCAAGAGCCTATTTAGGGTCCCCTGGGAGGAGGATGTGGTCTGAAAGAGGGTTGACAGTCATTTTTCTGTGGTGAGTTCAGTCGGTGAGTTCAGTTGCCAGGGTCCCATGTGAATTTCAGAAAGGAACTCAACCTGACCAGGAGAGGTGAGGGGATTATCTGCTCATACAGGCTATTGCATCCTGCTACACTGGGAGAGAAAGCAATAAGAATAGAAAGGGGGCAGAGACAGATAGACTCCTAAACAGCAGGAATCTACCCAACTGCAAAGAGTTAAACCTGCCCAAGGGAAAGTGACTGGATAGCTTTCTGAAGAGCTAACAGACCCAATGAAAAAGGTTAACTCAGAGGATTAAATTCCACCTTGAATATACAAGGTTCCTAGTTCAACTCCTGGCTCCTTTTAGAGGATATCAAACATCTAGCTTGTACTTTAGGACAGGGAAAACATTGACATTATTTTTGTATTAGTTTCTCTTGGGTCTCTCGTTTTTTCCTAAAAAAGGTTATATATATATATTTTAATTTAACTTAGTTTACTTGCTAAAACCCACTTCAAAACCTGCAGAGGGTAAGCTGCAGGATACTTGATTGATGAACACCAGCAGCCTGAGAAGCTCCTCAGCAAAAGGGGTGCTAATGCAAAATACCAGAAATTGGTTGACTTTCCTAAAGGGTATTTATTTGGGGTAGAAGCCTACAGTTACCAGGCCATAAAGCATAAGTAACTTCCTTCACAAAAGTCCATTGCCACGTGTTGGGGCAAGATGGCTGCCAACATCTGCCAACAGTTCAAGCTTCTTGGGTTCCTCTCTTCCTGGGGCTCCTTTTCTCTCTGGGCTCAGCTCTTCTGTTTCCTCCACAAGGTCAGATGTAGACTATGAGGCTTTCTAGGCTTTGCCTCTCTCCACAAGGCCAGCTGTGAACTGTCAGGCTAACGGCTCATCTCTTTTCCCAGGGACTTTTCTCTTTCTTCACAACCAAGCTACTCTGTGTGCTTACTTCCCTGGGTTAAGCATTAAAACTCAGCATCAAAACGCCAACTCAAAAACTCCAACTCTGTCCTTTGCCATGTCTTTTATCTCTAAGACCCCACCCACCAAGGGGCGGGGCTCAATGCCCTACATGGCCCAGTGAAAGCCCTACTCATAACTTAATCATGCCCAGATGAACAGACAAGTTTATAAGCATAATCCAATTTTTATTTTTGGAATTCATAACTATATCAAACTGCCAAACTGCTACAGGGGTCTAGAGGGGAGGCTGTTTTTCCTTAGTTTGTGTTTGACTGCTTCCTGTGTGTTTGTATTTTTTTTGTGTGTGTGTATTTTTGCTCCTCCATCCTCTTTCTTCCCCCATATTTTTTCTTTTTCTTTTTTTTCTCTTAATGAGGTGCTGCTGGCTTCTTTCTTGTTTGCTGTGTTTCCTCTTCCTTGATTTCCCCTTTTCTGGGTATACCGATTTTGTCTACCAATGCTATCTCTTTTCCTTCATTCATCTTTCTATCTTCCACTTTCTGTTGTTGTTCTTACATTCCAACTCTTTGTTTAGTGCTCAATTTTTCTGATTTTTATTTCTATCTTGTCAACCTATTTTCTTTCTTTTATTAACTTTTTTTCTTTTTGTCTTTTCTTTTCTCTTTCCCTCCTCATCATTCTGGCTTTTTAATTCACTCTATTTATTTTACTCTATTGGGTTTCCCATTTCATTGTTGGTACTCCACTTTTTTATTCCTATTACTCTACACTGCTTACATGACTTAAATATTTGTTTTCCAGTTCCAGTTCCTCTTCTAACTTTTACTATTATTATTACTATTATCCTTTTTCTTTTCTTTTCTTACCTCTGCAATTATAATGGGGGACTTTAATACACTATTATCACCATTAGAAAGAAAATCTTGACAGAATATCAATAAACAAAGACTTTTCAATAATACATTAGAAAATCTGAACCTAATAGATATAAACAGAATACTACACCCAAATAGAGTGGGATATACATTCTTCTCATGTGCATATGGATCATTCTTCAAGATAAACCACATGCTAGGCCTCAATGAATTCAGAAAGATTGAAATTATGCAAAATAATTTCTCTGACCACAATGGAATGAAGCTGGAACTCAATAATGACCAGAGACAAGATTAGGCACAAAGATATGGAAGTTAAACAACACAATCTTAGACAAACAGTGGGCCAAGGAGGAAATCTCAAAAGAAATCAGTAACTACCTTGAAATAAATGAAAATGACAACATAACATATCAAAACTCATGAGATGCAGCACAAGCTGTACTGAGAGGGAAATTCACAGCCATAAATACATATACCAAAAAAGAAGAAAGAGCTAAAATAGAAGACCTAACTGCACACTGGAGGAATTAGAAAAACAACAACAAAGTAACCACAAAGGAAGTAGAAAGAAAGAAATAGCCAAGATTAGAGCAGAACTAAATAAAATAAAATAAGAAAACACTAGAAAGAAATAAACAAAACCAAAAGCTGGTTCTTCAAGAACATCAATAAAATTGACAAACCCTTAGCTAGACTAATAAAGGAAAAAAGAAAGAAGATGCAAATTCACAAAATAAGAAATGAGGAAAGGGATATCACAAATGACCCCACAGAAATGAAGAATAAATAGATACTTTGAAAAATTGTATGCCAACAAGAAAGATAATTTAGAGGAAATGGAAAAATTCCTAGAAACTCACAAGCATCCTACATGAATGAAAGAAAAATTGATAAACTCAACACACCAATGAGAAGTAAAGACAAAGAGTCAATCATCAAAATCCTCCCCAAAAAGAGCTCAGGACCACGTGGCTTCACAGGTGAATTAGCCAAACATTCTGGAAAGAGCAAACACCAATCGTGCTTAAGCTCTTCCAAAAAATAGAAGTAGAAGGAACATTGCGTAACTCATTCTATGATGCCAAAATTACCCTAATACCAAAGCCAAACAAAGATGCCACAGGAAAGAAAAATTACAGACTAATCTTTCTATGAACCTAGATACTAAAATCCTCAACAAAATACTTCCTAATCATATTCAACAACACATCAAAAGAATTATACACCATGACCAAGTGGGTTTCATCCTAGTTATGCAGGGATGGTTCAGCATAAGAAAATCAATCAGGGGAGAGGCAAGATGGCGTCGATTTAGAAGAGTACTCATTGACTGGCTCTCTGGGGACGGCCGATTGTAGACGGAGTCCTGCCTGAGGGTCTGTGCTGTGGACACATGGACCGAGAAACTTGGGTCATCTAGAAGTGGGCAGATCGATGGCGTGGAGTGATCGGTGGAGATTCGTAATGTAGAAAGAAGCAAAGAAACAAAATAAAAAGAAAAAGTGTCAAAGAGAAAACTAAACACACACACAGAGCCACCAGCTAAATAAAACTCTAGAGGAGAGAGAGAAGTTAATCAACTGAATAAACCCAACAAGATAAAATGATGACCAGAGGGCAACAAAAATAACAAACCACACTGAGAAACAAGAAGACATAGATGACTCCAAAGAACAAATGAAAAACCAGGAATATATGCAGAACATCAAAAAACTAATCAAAGATTCTCAAACAAATATCATGAACCAACTTACTGAAGTGAAGGAAGAGATTAAGGATATAAAGAAGACACTGGGAGAACATACTGAAGAAATTGTAAACATACACAAAAAGAAAACTGATATGATGGTGATCAATGGCACAATCCAAAAAATCAAAAAGGTGCTGGATTCACATATCAGCAGATTTGAACAAGCAGAAGAAAGAATTAGTGATGTGGAAGACAATACAGCTGAAATCAAACAGGTAGTAGAACAGATAGACAAAAAAATAGAAAAATCCAGCAGGGACTCAGGGATTTAACCAACAACACAAAACGCACAAAAATACGCATTATGGGCATTCCAGAAGGAAAAGAGAAGGGAAAGGGAACAGAAGGAGTGTTAAAGGAAATAATGGCTGAAAATTTCTCAACCCTATTGAGAGAGATGGATGTTCAGATCCAGGAAGCAAAGCACACCCCAAACAGTATAAATCCCAACAGGCCAACTCCAAGACATATACTTGTCAAAATGTCCAATGCTCAAGACAAAGAGAAAATACTCAAGACAGCAAGAGAAAAGAGAACCATCACATACAGGGAAGCACAATAAGATTAAGTGCTGATTTCTCAGCTGAAACCATGGAGGCAAGAAGACAGTGCTATGACATAGTCAAAGTACTAAAAGAAAAAAACTTCCAGCCACAAATTCTCTATCCAGCAAAACTGGCATTCAAAAAAGATGGCGAGTTCAAAATATTCACAGATAAACAGAAATTAGGAGAGTATGTCAATAAGAAACCGGCACTTCAAAGAAATACTAAAGGAAGTTCTACAAGTTGAAAGGAAAAATCAAGGGAGAGAGAATTGGAGGAGAGTTTAAAAACAACTAAAAAGACAAAAACAGAAACAAAACAACATATGACATACATTAATCCAAGGAAAATATGGCTGAAGTAAGAAATTCGTTGCGAGTAATAATACTGAATATTAATGGATTAAATTCACCACTCAAGAGACACAGATTGGCAGAATGGATAAAGAAATATGATCCATCTATATGCTGTCTACAAGAAACCCACCTTCGACCCAGGGATTCAAGGAGGCTTAAAGTAAATGGCTGGAAAACCATTTTTTTTTTTAGCTGCACTTTTTTTTTTTTAATTGTGGGTAAAAATCGAATTTTTCACAATACATACCAATATTTCTAAAATGATATATAAATATATATGCATATATGTGCATTTGCTTACATAAATGTTATTTTTTTATGTATATATTTTTTTTTCAAAGGTGCTTAGATTACCTAGATATTACACAGAAATTACAGGGATTCCCATGTTCCCCACTTTCCACAACTCCCACAACATCCCGGACAAACATCATTCATCAAAGTGGCACATCATTCACAATGGATATACACATCCTGGGGCCTTGCCACCAAGCATAGGCCACAGTTCACATCATAGACCATACTCTCATCCACACAGTTCTGCATGGTATATGCTGATGTAAAATGGTCTACATCTCTTGCCTCAATGCCACTCAGGACAACCCCCAAGTCCTGAAAAAGCCCCTGTTTTTCAATTTCCCTTCCCCTCCCTGCCCCGAAAGTGTCCAGTGGCCACCGGCTCCACCTCACTGTTATAATTTCTTCCCGAGGGCTCTGGAGACACCCAGGTCCTATATAGGGGGGGATTGCCCCAGAGATTGACGCCTTATCTGTGGGCTCTATCGGTTGAGTTGGACTCAAATACGTCCTCCCTGCACAATGTCCCTCCGTCCCTTCTATTCAAACCTATATGTGATGCTAGAGTTTGTAGGAGTACTCCCAGAGCCTGAAGCTCTGGCCTACCTATGTGCCAGCTGTGCCTGGAATCTCGGTGGAGCTGCTCTTCAGCTCAATGGACTCACCCAAGACTCCTGGTGAGGAGACGATGATGTACAACAGCCATCCCAGGGGGTGGAGGGAGCCTGCAGCTACAGGCAGGATAATCCCATCTACCGTATCCATGGGATATAAGCCCTCTCTCACTTGGAGGTGGAGTGGACATCACCATTCCAGTCCCCTCAGGAGTAGGGGAAGAGCTATGGACTAGAGTGGGCTTAATGATATTCTGTTGGAAAATCATTTTACAAGCTAACAATAGCCAAAAAAAGGCAGGAGTAACTATTCTAATATCATACAAAATAGACTTTAAATGCAAAAGTATTGTAAGAGACAAAGATGGACACTATATTTTAGTAAAAGGGGTAATTTCTCAAGAAGAGAGAACAATCATAAACATTTACGCACCTAATCGGGGTGCCTCAAAATACGTGATGCAAACTCTGGAAAAACTATGAGGAAAATAAATGCCTCTACAATTATAGCAGGGAGCTTCAACACACCACTATCATTATTAGACAGAACATCTAGATGGAGAATCAATAAAGAAACAAAGACTCTCAACAATACATTAGAGGACCTGGATTTAATAGACATATACAGAACACTACACCCAAATACAGCAGGATTTACATTCTTCTCTAATGCACATGGAACATACTCCAAGATAGACCACATGTTAGGCCACAAAACAACTCTCAATGAATTCAGAAAGATTGAGGTTATACAAAGCAATTTCTCTGATCACAATGGAATGAAATTGGAAATCACTAAGGGACAGAGAAACAGCTTAGGCACAAGGATATGGAAGTTAAACAACACACTCTTAGACAAACAGTGGATCAAGTAGGAAATCTCAAAAGAAATCGGTAACTACCTTGAAACTAATGAAAATGACAACACAACATATCAAAACCTATGGGATGCAGCAAAAGCAGTCCTGAGAGGGAAGTTCATAGCCTTAAATACATATATTAAAAAAGAAGGAAGAGCTAAAATTGAAGACCTAACTGCACACTTGGAGGAATTGGAAAAACAACAACAAACTAAACCTAAAGGAGGTCAAAGAAGGATATACCAAAGATTAGAGCAGAACTAATTGAAATAGAGACTAAGAAAGCACTAGAAAAAATAAACAAAACCAAAAGCTGGTTCTACGAGAATATCAATAAAATTGACAACCCTTAGCCAGACTAACAAAGAAAAAAAGAGAACAGATGCAAATACACAAAATAAGGAATGAGCAAGGAGATATCACTACTGACCCCACAGAAATAAAGAGTATCATAAGAGGATACTTTGAAAAATTATATGCCAACAAGAGTGATAATTTAGAGGAAATTGACAAGTTTCTAGAAATGCACAAACAACTTACATTGATGAAAGAAGAAATTGATGAACTCAACAGTCCAATTACAGGTAAAGAGATAGAATCAGTCATCAAAAACCATTCAAATAAAAAGAGCCCAGAACCAGATGGCTTCACAGCTGAATTCTACCAAACATTCCGGAAAACGCTAACACCAATTCTACTTAAGCTCTTCCAAAAAATAGAAGTAGAAAGAATATTGCCTAACTCATTCTATGATGCAAACATTACCCTAATACCAAAACCAAACAAAGATATCACTAGAAAGGAAAACTACAGACTAATTTTTCTAATGAACCTAGATGCTAAAATCCTCAACAAAATACTTGCTAATCGCATTCAACAATATATCAAAAGGATTATACACCATGACCAAGTGGGTTTCATCCCAGGTATGCAAGGATGGTTCACTATGAAAATATCAATCGATGTAATACACCATATAAACAGATTGAAAGAAAAAAAAAATCACATGATCATCTCTATAGATGCAGAAAAAGCATTCGACAAAGTACAGCACTCTTTCCTGATAAAAACACTGCAAAAGATAGGAATAGAAGGAAACTTCCTGAATATGCTAAAGGGTACTTATGAAAAACCCAAAGCTAACATCAACTTCAATGGTGAAATGCTAAAAGCCTTCCCTCTGAGATCAGGAACAAGACAAGGATGCCCACTTTCACCATTCATATTTAACATTGTCTTAAAAGTACTTGTGTGAGCACTGAGGCAAGAAAAAGATATAAAAGGCATCCAGATTGGAAAAGAAGAAGTAAAAATTTCATTATTTGCAGATGACATGATCCTATACATAGAAAGCCCAGAGAAATCTACAACAAAGCTTCTAGAACTTATAAAGGAGTTCAGTAATGTTGCAGGCTATAAGATCAATGCTCAAAAATCAGTAGCATTTCTGTACAACAATAATGAACAATCAGAGGAGGAAACCAAGAAAAAAATGCCATTTACAATAGTAACTAACAGAATCAAATACCTAGGAATAAATTTAAAGGAATAAATATAAAGACTTATATACAGAAAACTACACAACACTGTTAAAGAAAATCAAAGAAGACTTAAATAAATGGAAAAATATTCCCTGTTCATGGATAGGAAGACTGAACATCATCAAGATTTCTATCCTACCCAAACTAATCTACAGGTTTAATGCAATCCCAATAAAAATCAACACTATATTTTTTAAGGAACTGGAAAAACTAACCACAAAATATATTTGGAAAGGTAAGAGGCCCCGAATTGCCAAAGACATATTGAAAAAGAAAAATTAAGTTGGAGGTATCACATTACCAGACTTTAAAACATATTACAAAGCTACAGTGATCAAAACTTCATGGTATTGGCATAAGGATAAGCCTACTGACCAATGGAATCGAATTGAGAGTTCTGATATAGATCCTCACATATACAGTCATCTGATATTTGACAAGGCCACAAAGCCCACTCAGTTGGGAGAGAATGGCCTCTTTAACAAGTGGTGCTTGGAGAACTGGATATCCATATCCAAAAGAATGAGAGAAGAATGCCATCTCACACCTTATACAAAAAATCAACTCAAGATGGATCAAAGATCTAAATGTAAGAGCCAAACACTAAAGACCTTGGAAGATAATGTAGGGAAGCATCTACAGCACCTTGTAATAGGAAATGGTTTCATGAACTTCACAGCCAAAGCACAAGCAGCAGGAGAAAAAAAAATAGATAAATGGGATCTCATCAAAATTTAAAACTTCTGCACCTCAAAGGATGTTATTAAGAAAATAAATAGGCAGCCTACCCAATGGGAGAAAATATTTGGCAACCATATATCTGATAGGAGCCTAATATCCTGCATATATAAAGAAATCCTACACCTTGAAAATAAAAAGACAAACAACCCATTTAAAAAATGGGCAAGTGACCTGAAAAGACACTTCTCCAAGGAAGAAATACAGTGGCTAAAAAGCACATGAAAAAATGCTCGACATCGCTTGCTATCAGGGAAATGCAAATCAAAACTACAATGAGATACCATCTTACACCCATCAGAATGGCCGCTATTAAAAAAACAGCAGACTCTAAGTGTTGTAGAGGATGTGGAGGAATAGGAACCCTCATCCACTGATGGTGGGATTGTGGAATGGTCTAGCCACTATGGAGGACAGTTTGGCGGTTCCTCAGAAAACTAACAATAGATCTTCCGTATGATCCAGCAATTCCACTGCTGGGTATATACCCCGAAGAACTGAAAGCAAAGACACAAACAGATATATGCACACCGATGTTCATAGCGGCATTGTTCACCATTGCCAAAAGTTGGAATCAGCCCCGGTGCCCATCAACAGATGAATGGGTAAGCAAAATGTGGTACATACATACAATGGAATATTACTCAGCTGTAAGAAGGAATAAAGAGCTAACACATGGAATAACGTGGATGAATCTTGAAGACCTTATGTTGAGTGAAGCAAGCTAGGCATTAAGGGATGACCAATATATGACCTCACTGATTTGAACTGAGGAAAGTGAGCAGTCTCTGGGAACCATTGTCTGAAAGATAGATTAACAAGGGAGAGAAAGAGAAGAGCAGGCTGTGAGCCATCACCCATGTGGATATAATTTATGGTAAAGGGATAGAGTATAGTTGCATATTGAAGGATAGGACAGATGGGTAGTGATATTACTGGGTTTGATGGTGCAGCGTTGAGAGGTGGGTAGATTAGGAAGGGCAGGTTGGAATACCCAGGGCATGTAACTATGAATCTTGTCATGCCATGAGTCAAGACAGGGGAGTGTCATATGCCCCAGGGGGATGGGGAGGAAGGAACAGTTAGGATTAAAAGGGGTATTTAGTGGTCATGGGAAAGGTTTTTCATTACCTTACATTAATGGACTCAGGACATGGTAAATATCATCAAAAATTATTAAACTCTACCGTCTAAATTGTAAACTGTACTGTAAACCATTGACAATGTTTAGTTGCTATATTTTACTATCTGTATAACAGTTATAACAATGCTAACATTCACAAAAAAAGGGGGAGGGTTTAATATGGGGTGGGAAAGGGTGGTGGTTTGGTATCTGGGAGTCTCTGGTATTCCGTGTGTGACTTTGCTGTGACCTAAAAGTTCTATGAAAATTAAATGAAAATTTGGGAGAGAATGGGGATTGAGAGGGGGAAGTTGTCACGGCAAACCGGACATCCGATAACACAGTGATAAAAGGAAAAAAAGAATTTTTTTAAAAAGTCATTTCTTTAATTTTTTTTCCATTTTTTTGAATGTCCCATT
>JAKSZT010008638.1:1279353-1301948 GCA_026826555.1 Tolypeutes matacus | reverse complement strand
TTTCACAATACATACCAATATTTCTAAAATGATATATAAATATATATGCATATATGTGCATTTGCTTACATAAATGTTATTTTTTTATGTATATATATATTTTTCAAAGGTGCTTAGATTACCTAGATATTACACAGAAATTACAGGGATTCCCATGTTCCCCACTTTCCACAACTCCCACAACATCCCGGACAAACATCATTCATCAAAGTGGCACATCATTCACAATGGATATACACATCCTGGGGCCTTGCCACCAAGCATAGGCCACAGTTCACATCATAGACCATACTCTCTCTCACACAGTTCTGCATGGTATATGCTGATGTAAAATGGTCTACATCTCTTGCCTCAATGCCATTCAGGACAACCCCCAAGTCCTGAAAAAGTCCCTGTTTTTCAATTTCCCTTCCCCTCCCTGCCCCGAAAGTGTCCAGTGGCCACCGGCTCCACCTCACTGTTATAATTTCTTCCCGAGGGCTCTGGAGACACCCAGGTCCTATATAGGGGGGATTGCCCCAGAGATTGACGCCTTATCTGTGGGCTCTATCGGTTGAGTTGGACTCAAATACGTCCTCCCTGCACAATGTCCCTCCGTCCCTTCTATTCAAACCTATATGTGATGCTAGAGTTTGTAGGAGTACTCCCAGAGCCTGGAGCTCTGGCCTACCTATGTGCCAGCTGTGCCTGGAATCTCGGTGGAGCTGCTCTTCAGCTCAATGGACTCACCCAAGACTCCTGGTGAGGAGACGATGATGTACAACAGCCATCCCAGGGGGTGGAGGGAGCCTGCAGCTACAGGCAGGATAATCCCATCTACCGTATCCATGGGATATAAGCCCTCTCTCACTTGGAGGTGGAGTGGACATCACCATTCCAGTCCCCTCAGGAGTAGGGGAAGAGCTATGGACTAGAGTGGGCTTAATGATATTCTGTTGGAAAATCATTTTACAAGCTAACAATAGCCAAAAAAAGGCAGGAGTAACTATTCTAATATCATACAAAATAGACTTTAAATGCAAAAGTATTGTAAGAGACAAAGATGGACACTATATTTTAGTAAAAGGGGTAATTTCTCAAGAAGAGAGAACAATCATAAACATTTACGCACCTAATCGGGGTGCCTCAAAATACGTGATGCAAACTCTGGAAAAACTATGAGGAAAATAAATGCCTCTACAATTATAGCAGGGAGCTTCAACACACCACTATCATTATTAGACAGAACATCTAGATGGAGAATCAATAAAGAAACAAAGACTCTCAACAATACATTAGAGGACCTGGATTTAATAGACATATACAGAACACTACACCCAAATACAGCAGGATTTACATTCTTCTCTAATGCACATGGAACATACTCCAAGATAGACCACATGTTAGGCCACAAAACAACTCTCAATGAATTCAGAAAGATTGAGGTTATACAAAGCAATTTCTCTGATCACAATGGAATGAAATTGGAAATCACTAAGGGACAGAGAAACAGCTTAGGCACAAGGATATGGAAGTTAAACAACACACTCTTAGACAAACAGTGGATCAAGTAGGAAATCTCAAAAGAAATCGGTAACTACCTTGAAACTAATGAAAATGACAACACAACATATCAAAACCTATGGGATGCAGCAAAAGCAGTCCTGAGAGGGAAGTTCATAGCCTTAAATACATATATTAAAAAAGAAGGAAGAGCTAAAATTGAAGACCTAACTGCACACTTGGAGGAATTGGAAAAACAACAACAAACTAAACCTAAAGGAGGTCAAAGAAGGATATACCAAAGATTAGAGCAGAACTAATTGAAATAGAGACTAAGAAAGCACTAGAAAAAATAAACAAAACCAAAAGCTGGTTCTACGAGAATATCAATAAAATTGACAACCCTTAGCCAGACTAACAAAGAAAAAAAGAGAACAGATGCAAATACACAAAATAAGGAATGAGCAAGGAGATATCACTACTGACCCCACAGAAATAAAGAGTATCATAAGAGGATACTTTGAAAAATTATATGCCAACAAGAGTGATAATTTAGAGGAAATTGACAAGTTTCTAGAAATGCACAAACAACTTACATTGATGAAAGAAGAAATTGATGAACTCAACAGTCCAATTACAGGTAAAGAGATAGAATCAGTCATCAAAAACCATTCAAATAAAAAGAGCCCAGAACCAGATGGCTTCACAGCTGAATTCTACCAAACATTCCGGAAAACGCTAACACCAATTCTACTTAAGCTCTTCCAAAAAATAGAAGTAGAAAGAATATTGCCTAACTCATTCTATGATGCAAACATTACCCTAATACCAAAACCAAACAAAGATATCACTAGAAAGGAAAACTACAGACTAATTTTTCTAATGAACCTAGATGCTAAAATCCTCAACAAAATACTTGCTAATCGCATTCAACAATATATCAAAAGGATTATACACCATGACCAAGTGGGTTTCATCCCAGGTATGCAAGGATGGTTCACTATGAAAATATCAATCGATGTAATACACCATATAAACAGATTGAAAGAAAAAAAAAATCACATGATCATCTCTATAGATGCAGAAAAAGCATTCGACAAAGTACAGCACTCTTTCCTGATAAAAACACTGCAAAAGATAGGAATAGAAGGAAACTTCCTGAATATGCTAAAGGGTACTTATGAAAAACCCAAAGCTAACATCAACTTCAATGGTGAAATGCTAAAAGCCTTCCCTCTGAGATCAGGAACAAGACAAGGATGCCCACTTTCACCATTCATATTTAACATTGTCTTAAAAGTACTTGTGTGAGCACTGAGGCAAGAAAAAGATATAAAAGGCATCCAGATTGGAAAAGAAGAAGTAAAAATTTCATTATTTGCAGATGACATGATCCTATACATAGAAAGCCCAGAGAAATCTACAACAAAGCTTCTAGAACTTATAAAGGAGTTCAGTAATGTTGCAGGCTATAAGATCAATGCTCAAAAATCAGTAGCATTTCTGTACAACAATAATGAACAATCAGAGGAGGAAACCAAGAAAAAAATGCCATTTACAATAGTAACTAACAGAATCAAATACCTAGGAATAAATTTAAAGGAATAAATATAAAGACTTATATACAGAAAACTACACAACACTGTTAAAGAAAATCAAAGAAGACTTAAATAAATGGAAAAATATTCCCTGTTCATGGATAGGAAGACTGAACATCATCAAGATTTCTATCCTACCCAAACTAATCTACAGGTTTAATGCAATCCCAATAAAAATCAACACTATATTTTTTAAGGAACTGGAAAAACTAACCACAAAATATATTTGGAAAGGTAAGAGGCCCCGAATTGCCAAAGACATATTGAAAAAGAAAAATTAAGTTGGAGGTATCACATTACCAGACTTTAAAACATATTACAAAGCTACAGTGATCAAAACTTCATGGTATTGGCATAAGGATAAGCCTACTGACCAATGGAATCGAATTGAGAGTTCTGATATAGATCCTCACATATACAGTCATCTGATATTTGACAAGGCCACAAAGCCCACTCAGTTGGGAGAGAATGGCCTCTTTAACAAGTGGTGCTTGGAGAACTGGATATCCATATCCAAAAGAATGAGAGAAGAATGCCATCTCACACCTTATACAAAAAATCAACTCAAGATGGATCAAAGATCTAAATGTAAGAGCCAAACACTAAAGACCTTGGAAGATAATGTAGGGAAGCATCTACAGCACCTTGTAATAGGAAATGGTTTCATGAACTTCACAGCCAAAGCACAAGCAGCAGGAGAAAAAAAAATAGATAAATGGGATCTCATCAAAATTTAAAACTTCTGCACCTCAAAGGATGTTATTAAGAAAATAAATAGGCAGCCTACCCAATGGGAGAAAATATTTGGCAACCATATATCTGATAGGAGCCTAATATCCTGCATATATAAAGAAATCCTACACCTTGAAAATAAAAAGACAAACAACCCATTTAAAAAATGGGCAAGTGACCTGAAAAGACACTTCTCCAAGGAAGAAATACAGTGGCTAAAAAGCACATGAAAAAATGCTCGACATCGCTTGCTATCAGGGAAATGCAAATCAAAACTACAATGAGATACCATCTTACACCCATCAGAATGGCCGCTATTAAAAAAACAGCAGACTCTAAGTGTTGTAGAGGATGTGGAGGAATAGGATCCCTCATCCACTGATGGTGGGATTGTGGAATGGTCTAGCCACTGTGGAGGACAGTTTGGCGGTTCCTCAGAAAACTAACAATAGCTCTTCCATATGATCCAGCAATTCCACTGCTGGGTATATACCCAGAAGTACTGAAAGCAAAGACACAAACAGATATATGTACACCGATGTTCATAGCGGGATTGTTCACCATTGCCAAAAGTTGGAATCAGCCCCGGTGCCCATCAACAGATGAATGGGTAAGCAAAATGTGGTACATACATACAATGGAATATTACTCAGCTGTAAGAAGGAATAAAGAGCTAACACATGGAATAATGTGGATGAATCTTGAAGACCTTATGTTGAGTGAAGCAAGCTAGGCATTAAGGGATGACCAATATATGACCTCACTGATTTGAACTGAGGAAAGTGAGCAGTCTCTGGGAACCATTGTCTGAAAGATAGATTAACAAGGGAGAGAAAGAGAAGAGTAGGCTGTGAGCCATCACCCATGTGGATATAATTTATGGTAAAGGGATAGAGTATAGTTGCATATTGAAGGATAGGACAGATGGGTAGTGATATTACTGGGTTTGATGGTGCAGGGTTGACAGGTGGGTAGATTAGGAAGGGCAGGTTGGAATACCCAGGGCATGTAACTATGAATCTTGTCATGCCATGAGTCAAGACAGGGGAGTGTCATATGCCCCAGGGGGATGGGGAGGAAGGAACAGTTAGGATTAAAAGGGGTATTTAGTGGTCATGGGAAAGGTTTTTCATTACCTTACATTAATGGACTCAGGACATGGTAAATATCATCAAAAATTATTAAACTCTACCGTCTAAATTGTAAACTGTACTGTAAACCATTGACAATGTTTAGTTGCTATATTTTACTATCTGTATAACAGTTATAACAATGCTAACATCCATTTTTTAAAAATGGGTCTTAATATGGAGTGGGGAAGGGGGAGGGAGGTTGGGTATGTGGGAGTCTCTAGTATTCCATGTGTGACTTTGCTGTGACCAAAACTTCTTTGAAAATTAAATGAAAATTTGGGAGATGCTGGTGGGGGGGAGGTGTCATGGTACACTGGACATCCAATAATACAGTGATAAAAGGAAAAAAGAAAAAAAAATTTTAAAAAGGAATTTTTTTGGGTTTTTTTCCATTTTTTAATGTCCCAATCTGCTAATTATATTTTATTTTTAGTATAGTTTTTTTTTCTTCTGTGTTTCCTTGTACTTATCTCTTGCATTTAAGCATATCATTATTATTTCTTTTTCCTATTAATTTTATTTGGTTATTTTATGGGATTCATGTTCAAGGAAGGTTTAGATCACAGAAGGGTTACAATGGGGGCTGCAGAGGAGCATTGGTGGGGGGTGTCTGGGATGGGGGATTCATGGGAGTAAGTTCATCTGAATATACATGAAAGATATATAAAAATTTTCAAATGATCAAGGGATGGGGCATGGTCACAGCGGGTGGACAATCACTCAATAAGTGAGGGAATCTTAATTCCTAGCCTGGAGAGGTCAGCCACATTCTCCAAGTGAGCAACAACAGTCCCCTGAGTGCAGGGGCAGTGTCTGGCAAAAGAGGATGGCCCACTGATGGGTTCTTGTTATTGATGACTAGCCTTATGAGTCTTTGCTCTTGTAATTGAAACTTAGCCTACTTTTATGGGGTGCCTAATGGTTGCCACCTGAGAGCCTCCTTGTTGCTCAAATGTGGCCTCTCTCTAAGCCAAACTCGGCATATGAATGCATTACCTTCCCCCCAACATGGGACATGACTCCCAGGGATGAGCCTCCCTGGCAATGAGGGATTAATACCAAGTGCCAACTGGCAACACAATTGGAAAAAGACCTTGAATAAAAGGGTGAAAAGGTAAAGAGAAATGAGTTCATGTGGCTAAGAGACTTCAAAGAGTTCAGGAGGTCTTCCCAGAGGTAAAGCTTACGCACACCTCAGTAGAATCTCACAGAACAGCAAAGTGGATATCACCCCACACAGAGGGACTCCTGAGGTCTCTGGAGACACCCAGGTCCTATATAAGGGGGATAGCCCCAGAGATTGATGCCTTATTAGTGGACTCTACTTTGGAATCTGTGCTCCTGAGAGTGACAGAGTTGGATGCAAATAAGTCCTCCCTGCACATGGTCCAACAGTCCCTTCTGTTCAAACCTATATGTGATGCTGAAGTTTTTAGGAGTACTTCCAGAGACTGGAGCCTCTGGCCTACCTATGTGCCAGCTGTGCCTGGAAACTCAGAGGAGTTGCAACTCCTACCCTACAGCTCAATGGACTCAGCCAAGTCACCTGGTGAGGAGACGATGATGGGCAACGGCCATCCCATGGAATGGAGACGGCCTGCAGCTGAAGGCAGGATAATCCCATCCACTGTATCCAGGGCTTATAGCCCTCTCTCACTTTAGGTGGAGTGGACGACACCTTCCCAGTCCCCTCAGGATTGGGGGAAGAGCTATGGACTAGAGTGGACTTAATGGTATTCTGTTGTAGATATATTGTGATTCAAGCAATGGAAGAAATTATAACAGTGAGGTGCAGCAGGTGGACACTGGATGCTTTCGGGGCAGGGAGGGGAAGGGCAGTTGAAAAACGGGCTTTTTCGGGGCTTGGGGGTTTGTCCTGAGTGGCATTGCGGCAACTGATGTAGACCATTTTACATCAGCATATACCATGCAGAACTGTGTGGGAGAGAGTGTGGTCTACGATGTGAACTGTGGTCTATGCTTGGTGGCAAGGTCCCAAGATGTGTATATCCATTATGGGTGAAGTGCCGCATTGATGAAGGATGCTTGTGTGGGATGTTGTGGGAGGTGTGGGAGGTGGAGAACATGGGAATCCCTGTAATTTCTGTGTAATATCTAGGTAATATAAGCACCTTTAAAATATATATATATATATATTTAAAAAATAAAATTTCTGTAAGCAAATGCACATATATGCATATATATTTATATATCATTTTACAAATATTGGTATCTATTGTGAAAAAATTGATTTTTACTCACAATAAAAAAAAAGAAAATCAATCAATGTAATACACCACTTAAACATATCAAAAGAAAAAACTCACATGATCATCTCTACAGATAGAGAAAAAGCATTCACCAAAATACAGCACCCTTTCCTGATAAGAACACTGCAAAAGATAGTAATAGAAGGAAAATTTCTGAACTTGATAAAGGGTATATATGAAAAACCCACAGCTAACATCATATAAAATGGTGAAATCCTAAAACCTTCCCTCTAAGATTGGGAAAAAGACAAGGATGGCCACTATCACTGCTCCTATTTAGCATTGTCTTAGAAGTACTTGTTCAAGCACTGGGGCAAGAAAAAGAAAGAAAAGCCATCCAAATTAGAAAAAAAGAAGTGAAATTTTAACTATTTGCAGACAACATGATCCTATACATAGAAAGCCCTGAGAAATCTACAACAAGGCTTCTAGAACTTATAAATTAGTTTAGTAAAGTCGCAGATTATAAGATCAATGTGTAAAACTCAGTAGCATTTCTGTACACAAATGATGAGCAATCTGAGGATGAAATCTAGAAAAAAGTACCATTTACAAAAGTAAGTAAAAAAGTCAAATACCTAGGAATAAATTTGACTAAAGATGTAAATGAAATGACTTATACACAGAACACTATACAGCCCTGTTAAAGGAAATCCAAGAAGACTTAAATAAATGGAAGAATATCCCCTGTTCATGGATAGGAAGACTAAGCATCATTAAGATGTCTATCCTACCCCAACTAATCTACTGATTTAATGCAATTCCAATAAAAATCAACACAGCATTTCTTACTGAATTGGAAAAATGAACTATGAAATTTATTTGGAAGGGTAAGAGGCCCCGAGTCGCCAAAGACATATTGAAAAAGAAAAATGAAATCAGAGGAATCACACTACCTGACTTTAAAACATACTACAAAGCTACAGTGGTCAAAACTGCATGGTATTGGTACAAGGATAGACATACCGACCAATGGAACTGAGTTGAGAAAATTAATATAGATCCTTGCATATTCAATCATCTGATATTTGACAAGGGCACCAAGTGCATGCAACTGGGAGAAAATGGTCTCTTCAACAAATGGTGCTTGGAGAAGTGGCTGTCCATATCCAAAAGAATGAGAGAGGAACACCATCTCACACCTTACACAAAAATCAACTCAAGATGGATCAAAGATCTAAACATAAGAGTCAAGACCATAAAGACTTTGGAAAATAATGTAGGGAAACATCTACAAGACCTTGTAATAGGAAATGGTTTCATGAACGTCACAACCAAAACACAAGCAGTGAAAGAAAAAATAGATAAATGGGATATCCTCAAAATTTAAAAAAAAAAAAAAAAAACTTTTGCACCTCAAAGGAGGTTTTCAAAAAAGTAAAAAGGCTGCATATCCAATGGGAGAAAATATTTGGCAACCATATATCTGATAGGAACCTAATATCCAGCATATATAAAGCAATCCTACACCTCAAAAATAAAAAGACAAACAACCCATTTTAAAAAATGGGCAAATGACTTAAAAAGACACTTCTCCAAGGAAGAAATACAAATGGCTAAAAAGCACATGAAAAAATGCTCAACATCACTAGCTATTAGGGAAATGCAAATCAAAACTACAATGAGATACCATCTTACACTCATTACAGTGGCAGTTATTAAACAAACAGAGGACTACAAGTGTTAGAGAGGATGTGGAGGAATGGGAACTCTCATCCACTGCTGGTGGAAAATGTAGAATTGTTCAGCCATTGTTGAGGACAGTTTGGTGGTCCCTCAAGAAACTAACTGTACATCTGCCATATGATCCAGCAATTCCACTGTTGGGTAAATACCCACAAGAAGTGAAAGCAAAGACACAAACAGATATATGCACACTAATGTTCATAATGTTCATTATTCACTATTGCCAAAAGTTTGAATCAACCCAAATGCCCATCAACAGATGAATGCATAAATACAATGTATTACTCAGCTGTAAGAAGGAATGCAGTGTTACCACATGGGTAACATGGATGAATCTTGAGGACCTTATGTTTAGTGAAGCAAGCCAGGCAATGAGAGACAAATATTGCATGACCTCATTGAGATGAATTAAGCAAATTGAGCAGACTCAGGGGGCTATTATCTGGGAGATATGTTTACAGGGAATAGAAAGGGAGAAAAAGATTGTGAGCCAATGCCCTTATGGGTGTAATCTATGATTAGGTGGAAGTGTGTAGTGGAGCATTAAAGGGTTATGACAGGAATTTAGTGATACAATTGAGATGGGTGGTGCAGGTCTGACAGGTGGGTAGAGAGGGGAGGGTGGGTTGGACGGATCCATGGACCTGGTGGGAGGGTTGTGGGAGGGACCAGGTGAATACTGGGGATTGGTGTGCATGTGGTTGAAAGTACAAAATTGGGAATGCTCTTATGGCAATATGAAAAGGAAGGCTTACTGGTTTAGGGTGTTGGATGGGGGCAATTCTGGACATGGCACACCTGGGGCAGGCTTTTAGAGAGTATGCGAGTGATCATTTTGTCCTAATGTATTGTATCAGTGGGTGGAGGCCCACCTAATGAATGGAAAGGAGCTGGTCTCTCATCCTGGGGAGGACCAATATGCTCAAACAGAGGGACGGGAGTCTCTCGAGAGCATGTGCAGTTCCTAACAGGGGAGGACAAACCAGTGTATCAAGACCTCAGTGTGGTTGCATGTATCTATAAATCTTGTCATCCAATGAGTGAAGCAGGATGGTCACCGTGGGCCCCAAGGGGAGGCAGAGAGATGAATAGGATAGATGGAACTAGGGGTATTTATCAGGAAATTGATGTGTTCTACATGATCTTACAATAATGGACACAGGCCATGTTAAATATCAAAATTTGTAAAACTGTGCGGTCTAAAATGTAAACCATAATGTAAACCATTGACCATGGTTAGTAGCTATATTTCATTATTTATGTATCAGTTGTAATAAATGTATCATCCAAGCATAAAAAGGTATTAATATGGAAAGGGGGAAGGGGCAGGATGTTAGGTATATGGGAGTCCCCTGCATTCTGCATGTGACTTTACCATGCCCTAAATCTTTGAAATCAAAATGAAAAAACATAAGACACTGGGGAATAAATAGAAGAAAATGTCACTCTATTACAGGACAACAGATATTACAGTGATGAAAGGCATAATGTCAAAAAAATTTTTAATATTTTTCTTTATTTTTTCATATTCCAATTTTTAAATTTAATTTTAGTTTTAGTTTTCTTTAAATTTTTATTTATTTCTTATATTTAAACCTACGATTATTATTTCATTTTTCTATTAATTGTATTTGGTTATTTTATTGGCTTCATTTTTGAAGATGCTTTAGATCACAGAAGGGTTACAAATGGGGCAGGGGAAGGTCATTGGTGTGGGGTATCAGTGATGGGGCATACATGGGAGGAAGGTCACCTGGCCATACATATAAGGTATATTAATATGTTCCAATGTTCATAGGCATGGTCATAATGTGTGGAGATTCACACAATAACTGAGAGAATATTGAATTCCCATCCTGGGGAGCTCTGTCATGTTCTCCAATGCAGCAGCAACAGCCCCCCAAGTGCAGGGGCAATGACTGGCAAAGGAGGATGGTCCATTGATGGGCTCTTGATATTGATGACTATGCTTATGAGCCTTTTCTCTTGAAATTGAATCTTAGCCTACAAGTGTTGGAGAGGATGTGGAGAAATGGGAACCATTATCCACTGCTGTTGGGAACACAGAATGGTGCAATCATTGTGGAGGACAGACTGGCAGCTAACTATAGAACTGCCATATGATCCAGCAATCCCACTACTGGGTATATACCCAGAAGAATTGAAAGCAGGGACACGAACAGATATATGCACACCAATGTTCATAGTAGCATTATTCACTATTTCCAAAAGTTAGAAACAACCCAAATGTCCATCAACAGATAAGCAAACTCTGGTATATACATACAATGGAATATTACTCAACTATAAGAAGGAATGCAGTATTAACACATAGGATAATATGGATGAACCTTGAAGACCTCATGTTGAGTGAAGCAAGTCAAGCACTGAATGACAAATATTACATGACCTCATTGATATGAATTAAGCAAATTGAGCAGACTTACAGAGCTAGAGTCTGGAAGATAGGTTTACGGGAGAAAGAAAGGGAGTAGAGGTTATGAGCCAACCCCAAATGGGCAAAATCTATGATAAGTTGGAAGGCTGTAGTTGTGAAGTGGATGGGCATGACAGTGGTGCAGTGATGCTATTGGGTTGGGCCATACTGGCATGTGAATGGGTAAGTTGGGGGGGGGGGTGTTGCAGTGTCCAGGGAACTGGGGGAAAGGTCGGGGGGCGGAGCTCTGGGGATTTGCAGGTATGACATTGAAACTACAATGTTGAGAATGTTTTTTGGCAAATATGGCAGGGGAGGATTACTGGTTTAGGGTGTTAGATGTGGGGGACATGAGGGATAGGGCGCACCTGGGGCAGGCTTCCAGGGGGTATGTGAGTGTTCATCCTGTCATAGTGCATTGTATCAGGGGGTGGAGACTCACGCAATGAACGGGAAAATGTTGGACTCACATTCTGTGGAGTTTTCCTATATTCTCAAATAGAGGGGCAGGAGTCTCTCAAGAGCATAGACAGTGCCTAATAGAGGAGGAAAGGCCAGTATGTCCAGCCCTCAATTTGTTGCAAGTAACTATGAATCTTGTTTATCAAGGAGTGAAGCTTGGTGGTTGTCATGGGTCCCGAGTGGAGGGGAGGGAAGAATAGAATAGATGGAACATGGGGCATTTTGGGGACATTGGAATTGTTCTACATGATCTTGCAATGATGGATACAGGCCATGTTAAATTTTGTCAAAATTTATAAAAGTGTATAGTCCAAAATATAAACCATAATGTAAATCATTGACCATGATTAGTAGCAATGCTTCAATATTTTTACATCAATTGTAACAAATGTACCACCCACATGTAAAATGTTATTTATAAGGGAAAGGGAAAAGCAGGAAGATGTTGGGTATATGGGAAACCCCTATATTCTGTAGGTGACTTTTCTGTAACCTAAAGATTCTTTGAAGATAAAATGTAAAACATATGACACTGGGGGAATAAATGGAAGAAAATGTCACTGTACATACAAGACAACAGATCTTACAGTGATGAAAGACATAATGCCAAAATAAATTTTTTATTTCATTTTTTATTATTTCAATTTTTTTATTTTTTGTATTTTATTTCTTATTTTTAAAACTATCATTATTTCATTTTCTTCTTAATTTTATTCAGTTATTTTGTTGGCTTCATTTTTGAAGAAGTTTGGATCACAGAAGGGTTACAACTGTGCCAAGGGAGGATCATTGGTGTGGGGTGTCAGCAATGGAGGATGCATGGGAGGATGTCCACCTGTGGCATACCTATAAGGCATATGAAAGAGTTCAAATATTCATGGGGCAATGTCATGGTGGGTGGAGATCCATATAATAACCAAAAGAATATACAATAACCATTCAGGAGAGTTCTACCTCATTCTCTAATGGGACAGCAAGGATCCCCTGAGTACAGGGCCAGTGACTAATGAAGGAAGATGAACCATTGATGAGCCCTTGATATGGAATAGTGTATTTATGAAACTTTTCTTTTGAAATTGAAACTTAGCCTACTATTATAGGTTGCCCAAGAGATACCTCCTGAGAACTTCCTTGTTGCTCAAATGTGGCCTTTCTTTAAACCAAACTCAGCATATAAATGCATTACCTTCCCCCACAGTGTGGGATATGACTCCAGGGATGAGCCTCCCTGGCACCAAGGGATTACTACCAAGCACCAAGTAGCAATACAACTGGATAAAGACCTTGACCAAAAGGGGAAACCGGTAAAGACAAATGAGTTTATATGGCTAAAAGACTTCTGAGTCGGGAGGTCAGTCCGAGGTTACAGTTATGCATGTCTCAGAAGGATCTCATTGAATGCTACAGTAAATATTGCTTCAAATAACAGTGCTCCTGGGGGCTCAGGAGACCCAGACATTTGTAGGCAGGACAGAGAGCTCAGGAATTTGTCACCCTGCCAGTGGGCCCTACTTTGGAATTTATGCTCCTCAGTGTGACAGGGTTGGACTCATTATGTTTTCCCTACATATGGCTCTTCTGCCCCTTATATTTGAACTAGTACTAGAGTTAGTACTAGAGCTGATATATTTATGTCCAAGAGACATAAGTCCTTGGGCTTTCCATGTGCCAGTCAGGCCCTGAATCTCAACATAGTTGCAACACCTGCTTTCCAATTCATTGGACTCACCCAGGACAACTAATAAGGAAATGTTGATGGACAACAACCATCCCAAGGAGCAGAGAGAATCAACAACTGCAAGCAAGATAGTCCCACCCATCTGCCCCATGTGATCTAAGCCCCCTCTCCATTAGAGGCCAGGTATGCATGACCATGCCAGAATCCTCAGGATTTGGGAATGAACAATGGACTAGAGTAGACTTACTGTTATTCTACTATAGATTTATTGTTATTCTAGCAATGGAAGAACTTTTACCATTGATATGCAGGCAGTGGCCACCAGAAGTTCTGAGGGGAGGGAAAGGGAAAAATAGTTATAATATGGGGGCATTTTTGGAACATTGAAATTGTCCTGATTGATATTGCAATGACAGATACAGGCCATTATATATCTTTTCATAACTTACAAAATTGTACAGGAGAGAGTTTAAACTGTAATGTAAATTATAATCCACACTTAGTGGCAATGCTCAAATATGTGTTCATCAATTTTAACACAGGTACCACACTAATGAAGGATGTTGTTCATGTGGGTAAGTATGGAAGGGGTAGGGAGTGGGGCATACAAGAATCCCCTACATTTTCACATAATATTTATGTAATCTAAGTATCTTTAAAATAAAAAATAAAAAATAAAAAAAACAGCATTCTATCTCCCTAAAAGAAAAAAAGATTAAAGTATGAAAAAAAAATCATGACTAGAATAGCTGTACTATATACATACTTTCAATTAACAACTGCAAAGATTTTGTTATTCTCTTCTTTGCTCTGTCATGATTCTTATAATTACAGCTATCAAAATGTAATTTCATATATGTTGGATCAAATAATAAAACCTGAGTCATGTTTCTTTATGTCTGTGTTTAATTTTACTGGGAATTCATTTAATTGCATTTTATAAAAGTATTAGTCAGCAACAGAGTGGAAATTTGTTTTAAAAAGCTGGACTTCCACCACACATGGTTTGAAAAGCACTGCCTTAAAAGACCTTATCAATGGCAAGAGATTGTCCAAAGTCTTCATTTCATTATTTCAGAAACCTTTAATCTTCATTCTGCGTAGGAGGTACCCCAGGAGCAGAGTGATTGAAATCTAGTCTGAACAATACTTAATCCTGGGATCTCTGTGACTTGATCAGCTCTGTAGCCAGCTTTGGGAGTCCTGCAGATTTCACCACCTTGCAGAGGCCCTGGGACATTTTCATAAGTTTTCAGATTTTCATTCCTTTCAAATTCTTCACCTTTGCCTACAAGAGCTGCCAGAAAGACACAAAAAGTAGTGCAGGTGGGGGATACAAAAGAAAGTAGTATGAGTAATGGTCTGGTAATTTATTTCCAGGTAAGGAGATTAAGTTAATGAATTCACAATACCTGTGGCTCTGAACACTGCAAAGAAGAAAGACAGGGTAGAGAGGAGGAAAGAAAACACCCTTATCCATTATAGTGTCTTTTTCAGATGGAATCAATAATCTCCAATATGAGGATAAATTAGGGATTCATTATGTGAACCCCTACACTAGCTGCAAAAGGAACCAAGACCTTGTAAAGCCCTTGTAACTCTAAACAGGTCCTCAAAACTCATCTGACACTATGGAGCCAAGTGTAGATTCAATACCTTTAAACAAAATTTGGGATGTCAGGCAAACTCATGAGGAGAATTAGAGGAAATCTGTAGTCACCAGATGATTCTTATTATTGGCCACATTTGAGAATAGTGGCCTAGAGAGTCCAGGGGCATAAATTGGAATGAGCTAAGCAACTAGAAAACTTCACCTGGAAGAAAGAGAAAGAGAAAAGAAGGGGACGTGGGATGTAATGGGAAAGGGGGAAGGGAAGAGTCCAGCCCTTAGGGATGAGGCAGGTTCCTGGAGGGAGGTGGCCATGTGAGAGAAGGAGCAAGAGAAGAGAAACAAATGTGGTTAGAGGTAGGATGCACAGAACATAGCTGGCCAAAAGGTAGAACATGTTCAAGATTCCCTTCTCTCCTGTGCTTTCTCTGAGGATCTGGAAAGAATGGGAAACTACTAAAACAACTTGTGCACAGTAAAATCTGGCTTATGTGGCCATGAGTGTTGGGACATTAAGAGGACCTAACTGCTCTTTCTGTCCCTGGATAGATAGGCTGAACATTTTGGAGACTGGCAGTGTACTTGAATTTTTGTCTGCAGTGTATGAGTGCTACTGACGGCTTCTGAGAGTAACCTGGGGCAGCCAAACTGCCCCATCCCTGTGTGGTTGTGGGGAGTAAGTAGTCTTGTTTGTTGAAGTATGATCTCCAGCCCCTGAGCATCTGAGGTATGGGTGGAAGCACTTTTATTTTAGTGCCTCAGATTTGGAATACAAAGCAAAGAATCAGGAAGAAAGATTATACGATATCCTACTATATTTGCCTTGACTAGCTTATCAGGAAAACACTTAGGCTAGGAGCCCTGATAATTTTCTATAGAGTATCAGAATTTTAAACTGAGGATGAGAATTTAATTCCTTATTCTGGTGCATATCTCTCCTTCTCCTTCCTGTATTTCTAACCTTTAGACAAAAACTTCTTGAAAACCTCGTGTATTCATCAGCCAAAGGGGTGCTGATACAAAGTACCAGAAATCTTTTGGAGTTTATAAAGGGTATTTATTTGGGGGTAAAAGCTTACAATTACAAGGCCCTAAAGAGTCCAACTCAAGGTACCATAAGAGGTACTTTCTCATCCAAGTCTCTTGTCACATGTTCAAACAAGATGGTTGCTGATCTCTGTGAAGGTTCAGCCTGCCTTCTTCCTCTTAAGGCCCCATGGTTCCAGCTTCTTCCAATCTCAGCTTTAGATTGGCATGGGGCTCATTTCTTTCTAGGCTCAGCTGCTCTGCTCACTTCACAAGGTCAGCTGTAAACTATCAGGCAAATGGCCCAACGCTCTCCAGCACTGCAGGATCAAAGTCAACAAAGTTCTCTCCTCTGGTATCTATGGAACTTCTCTCTTCACATGTGTGTCTCTTTCTGTGTGTCTTCTTGAGTGAATGACTGTTTTATCAGCCCACCAAGGGGGTGGGGACTCTATCCTGAGTCACCCTAATGACATGGCTGAATCAAGCCCTAATCTTGATTCAATCAAGTAAAAGTAAAACCTTTGAATTTAATACAATCAAATGGTATCACACCCAGAGGAACAGGCAAGTTTACAAACATAATCAAATATCTTTTTTTGGAATTAATAAATAATATCAAAGTGCTACACTTAGTTTTTCCTGGGGATTTTTTTCCAGACATTTTCACTGGACCATTCAAATCTGAGGTTAGCACAAAGGAGTCTGAGGAACAAAGCTTAGAGAAAGTCAGGGTTTCCAGGCAGTAACTAGTGACTAACAATGCCTGCCCTCTCCTACCATAGAGAGGCAGAAGGCATGAGGGAACTTGCAATGGCCAAATGAACTAACTAAACAGTTACTTTAGGGATGGAGAGTAGGGAAAGAATTTTACAGCAAGATGAAAGATAGATGTACAAAAGATTTAGAGCTCTATTCCAGAGAGTGAGAGTAAAAGAGGGATATAGGTAATTTATGCATTCATTGCCCATGGTCTTCATTGAAACCAGGGCTATGAGCTCCATATCTACTCCTCCTTAAAATTATAAAGGACTTCTCTTCTGAGAGTACCTCTTTCAAAATAAGTAGTTGGCCCAGAGTACAGTGGTTCTCAAACTTTAGAAATGATGATCACTTTATGTAAAAAGTAGATATCCAGGCCTTACCTAGGATATCCTGAATGGACTGAGAATGACAAGGGGAAGGAATTCATGAGATTTAAAACTTTCCACAGATGATTCTGAAAATCAGCAAGTTTGACAACCACTTGCCTTCAAAGCCAAGACACAGGAAGTAGAGTGAGCTGGGCTATCAGAAAAACACCCTGAAAGACACTGAAGACAAGGGAGGAAAAGAAGCTGTGGAAGAGAGCAGAGGACAGATAAAAAAAAAAGAAGTAAATATTGTGGGAGGGGAGGAAGGGACGCAGAGGATGAGAAAGATGGCTTAGAGGTAAATCTTTAATGATACTCTTGCATTTGTGTAGATGGTGATAGCCGAAAAATGTGCTTATTAAAATTCATTCACTTCAGCAGCTCTGCAAACTCTAATATGCTAATTGAGCTGGTATTCTATTAAGCTAATTTTAGAAGTTTACGCTCTGCACTTAGTTCCCTGAAGGATATTAACCAGACCTTCTTAGTTTTGCTTACGAGAATAAGATAATGTCTCAAAGCAGAACCAGACAGAATGGTGTCAGGAGTGCCTTATGACCCAGTAAATCTGTACTGTTTCTCAGAGGCAAAAAGCTTGATATCCTTGAGTTGTCAGCTGAAAGGGAGTCATGAAGACCTTGCTAAACTGTGGGTTATTAGCCATTGAAACCAAGGACAAGGTTGAACGTGCTTGAGACAATGCAGGACTGACAAATTGTATATACCCTCTTCACAAGACCCTTGACATCACTTTCTTTTTTTACTAATTTTTCTTCTCACTTACCACTCTCCTTTGCCTATAAAAACTCTAGCTCCCATTCTCACTTGGAACCAGCTTGGGGAAGATTCCCCCAGTTCCTTGCTTGTGCGCTCACAACAAATCACTTTCTCATGGAGAGATATGTTTCTCCTCTGTGACACTGGTTTGGGCAGGTCCTTCTATTGGAAATAGCCATGCTTACAGTAACAATGGTGAGAATGACATGTCCAAGCTCCCATCTCTCCTGTGCTTCTCCTAAATATACTGAAAAAGAGAAAGGTATCTTTTCCTAAGAGAACTTTGCTGAAAACATTGGTCCTAAATCACCCAACTCTTTTTGGATGCAGTTATTGCTTTGAAAGTACATTGCTGTTCTTTCCCTGAGATATCTGGAGGTCTTGCATGTGGGTTTCAGTTTTTTTGTTTGCTTGTTTGTTGACAATCCATGGGGATTGTCCCGATCTCCATTTGGTTGTGGCAGAAACAGTGATACATGAGTCTGGAATTCTGCAGAAAGCTATGATTTAGAGACTTTGATATTTGTATAACTGTGAAGGAGAAGGAGCTTGATGGTGGGTAGAGTGATGCCTGGAAAGGGAACAATTGGGATTTTGAAACTGAAAACTCATTAATTTATTTGTAGGAAACAAAAGATATGCTTGCCGGGGGATAGGCAAGATGACGTCAGTTTAAGTGGACGCTCACCAACTCTCTCGCAAAAGACAGCTAATTGGGGAAAGGATCCTGCCCAAGTAAGCTGTTCTGGGAGCCCATGGAGTGGGAGCTTTTGGGGCATCGATCTGAAGGGAGCTGGACAGGGAGATAGATTGCTCAAGATAAAACTGAGTTTTTAGCGCCATTCCTAGAAAACATGGAGGGCTAAGCCTCACCCTCAGAGCAAGGAGCCAAGGTGAGCCCCAACTCCCCCTGGCCACCCAGTGAGAGGGAGCACCCAGTGAGAGTGGAAGGGTTCTGGTGAAGGGTGGAGAGGGGTTTCCTTTCTGTAGGTTTGGTTGCCTGGACCCACTTAGAGCTTTGGGGAGCACACCAGCTGGCTCAAAGTGGCACCAGGCTGAGGAGAGAGGTGAATCTGCTAAGGAAGCCTCATTTACCTAACCGCCCTGGGATAGAGGCTTGGCTTGAGAGAGGGCAGAGTCAGCCAATTTAATAGTCCCACGCTGAGGACTATCAGAATTGCAACTCCCTTAAGGGAGTCAGGCAGTGAGAAGCACTTAATAAGTTTTCAAGAGCCTATTTAGGGTCCCCTGGGAGGAGAGGGTGGTCTAGAAGAGGCTTGAAAATCATTTCAGTGTGATGTACTCAGTCATTAGGGTCCCATTTGAATTTCAAAGGAGAACTCAACCTGACAAGGAGAGGGGAGGGGAGATCTGTTCATACAGCCAGCTGAAACCTGCTGCCCTAGGAGAGTAAAACCTGCCTGGGGGAAAGTGACTGAATAGCTTTCTGAAGAGCTAACTGACCCAATTGGAAAGGTATCTCTCAGTGGAGGAAGTTCTACCTTGAATATACGAGGTCACTAGTTTGATTCCCGGCTCCTATAAGAGTAGTGATCCACCAGGATATCTAATATCCAGCTGATACCTGTAGGACAGGGAAAACATAGACATTATGTTAGACATTGTACTAGCTTCTTTTGGGTCCCTTATTTTTCAAAAAAAAAAAAAAAGTTCACTTAAAAAAAATGTTTTAATTAGTTTACTCGCTAAAACCTGCCTCAAAACCTGCAGAGAGAAGCCTGCAGGGTAATTGATTGATGAACACAGGCAGTCTGAGAGGCTCCACAAAGAGCCAAGAAGGAAAGCTATTCTTCCTTACCTTGGTTGGATTGCTTGCTTGTGTATTTGTTTGGGGTTTTGTTTTGTTTTGTTTTGCTTTGCTTTGCTTTGCTTTTGTTTTCTTTCTTGTTTTTCTTTTCTCTTCCCTGCCTCCTCCATTAGGTGGAATTAGGTGCTGCGAGCTTGTTTCTTCTTTGCTGTGCTTTTTCTCCCTTGATTTCCAATTCTCTGTGTATACTGATTTTAACTACCAATGCTATCTCTTTTCCTTCCTTCATCTTTCTATCCTCTGCTTTCTATTGTGGTTCTTACATTCCAACATTTTTTATTTGTCCTCAACATTACTGGTTTTGATTTCTATCTTGTCTACTCTGTTTTTTGTTTGTTTTTTTATTAACTTTTTTCTTTATGTCCTTTCTTTTCTCTTTCTCTCTCTCCTTATCATTCTGTCCTTTCTTTTCTCTTTCTCTCTCTCCTTATCATTCTGGCCTTTTAAGTCATTCTATATATTTTTCTTTATTTGGTTTCCCATTTCATTGCAGGTACTACACTTTTTTATTCCTATTACTCTACACTGCTTATCATTTTAGTAAGATTTATACAGCCCCTCTTCTAAGTTTTATTATTATTACTATTATCCTTTTTCCTTTCTTGCCTCTTTCAATTTCTATGGCCCTAATCTTTTTCCTTCAAGGGAACATAGAAAACAGCAAGGAAATAGAACAAGAAGAACAAAGTGTCAAAGAGAAAACTTAACACACACAGAAAACCAGCAGCTAAAAAAAACTCTAGAACAGGGAGAGAAGCTAATAAACTGAATAAACCCATCAAGAAAAATGATGACCACAGGGAAACAAAAAATTACAAACCATACTAAGAAACAGGAAGACATGGACCAGTCTGATGAACAAACTAAAAACCAGGAAGATATGCAGAAAATCGAAAAACTAATCAGAGCTGTCCAAACAAATATCATGAGCCAACTTAATGAAGTGAAGGAAAAGATTAAAAATATTAAGAAGGCACTGGGAGAACATGCTGAAGAAATTGTAAACATACATAAAAAGATAATGGATGTGATGATGATGAATGGCACAATCCGAGAAATCAAGAAGACACTGAAATCACATAACAGCAGATTTGAAGAGGCAGAAGAAAGATTTAGTGATGTGGAAATAGTACATCTGAAATCAAATAGATAGTAGAACAGATAGATAAAAAGATAGAAAAAAATCCAGCAGTGACATAGGGATTTAAATGACAATGCAAAATGCACTAACATATGCATTATAGGCATCCCAGAGGGAGAAGAGAAGGGAAAGGGAACAGAAAGAGTGTTAGAGGAAATAATGGCTGAAACCTTCCCAACCCTATTGAGGGAGATGGATGTACATGACCAGGAAGCACAGTACACCCCAAACATTATAAAATCCAACAGGCCTACTCGAAGACATATACTTGTCAAAATGTCCAATGCTCAAGACAAAGAGAAAATACTCAAGGCAGCAAGAGAAAAGAGAACAATCACATACAAGGGAAGCTCAATAAGATTAAGTGCTGATTTCTCATCTGAAACCATGGAGGCAAGAAGACAGAGGTATGATATAGTCAAGGTATTCAAAGAAAAATACTTCCAGCCACAAATTCTCTGTCCAGCAAACCTGGCATTCAAAAATGATGGAGAGGAAGGAGGGGCCAAGATGGCGTTAGTGTAGGAGGGCACACACTGCAAGCTCCCAGAGCAAGGAGGATTGTGGACGGGGCACTGCCCGGGGGTCTGTGCTGTGCACGGTTGGAGTGAGAAGCTTGGGACATCTATCTGCGCGGATCGGCGGCGTGGACCGAACGGTGGACATTCGTGAGTTTTGAGGCTGCCGGTGGAGGTTGGCACAGGCGGCTGAGCCCCGCGATTAGGGAAAAAAAAATAAAACGACCATTTGGAGCCACGGGCGGGGCGAGAAAGTTTTATTTTCTGGGGATCGGGATGCCTGGCGCCCCTTGGACCTTGTGTGAACAGAGCAAACGACCTAATCAGCACCCAGTGAACCAGAGGGGGGATTTTGGTCGGGGAACGGAGCTGATTTCCCTAGCCACCCAGGGATAAGACCGGGCCGCTGCGGAGCCAGGAGGAAGGGACACTTCCCAAAAAAGGGAGGGTTCGGTTGGAAGACAGGGAAGGGTATTTTATATTTTTAGACATTGATCTGGCTGCCTTCACCACCCCATAGCTTTGGGGAGCAGATAAGCTGACCTGAAGCACCATTAGGCTGAGAGCAGACACGAATCTGCTTGTCAAAATGTCCAATGCTCAAACTGATTTACTGAGCAGCCCAGTGACGCTGGAGCTCGGCACCAGAAGGGGCGGAATCCGCCATCTTTGGCACTCCTCACTGACTAACATCAGAGCTTCAGCTAACCTGGGGAGTCCGGAAAGTGGGACGTGCTTGATTAATTTCCACGGGCCCAGCTAGGGTCCCTTCCGTAAGGGGGTTGGTCTAGAGGAGGAATTATTTTGGGTCCTGTATTTCGCAAAAAAAAAAAATTGAGGTCACTTCAATAAATGAAAAATAAATTCTTTTTAATTTAGTTTAATAGCTAAAAGCTGTTTCAGGACCTGCATATAGAACCCTGTGGGGAAATTCATTGATAAACACAAGTAGGCAGGAAGGATCCACATGGACCCTAGGGGAATCATTGACCCCCCTTAGCTCTGTTTGACTGCTGGCCTGTGTGGATCTTTGGTTTCTCTCTGTTACTTTCTGGTCTATTGCTATTATTCCCATTTTCCTCCCC